>JBAGKK010444657.1:0-17626 GCA_037177015.1 Euceroptres primus
AGTGACCCATTTCTAGCTAATTCATCAGTGAATTTTGACTGAATTTCAGTGAAATTGACTGAAATTCAGTCAAAATTTACTGATGAATTAGCTAGAAATGGGTTACTGAGTGAAATCAGTGAAAAATTTTGACTGATTCAGATTTAGAGAGCAAACTATTTTGAATTTGTAGGAATAATTGGAAAATATCGAAAAGTGGCCCTTAATTTCATTCGGATCCCTGTTGTAACACAGTGAATTTTTAAAAAACTGAGGTTTCTTTCTTTTAAGTCTTAAAAAAGATAAAACTCAGTTTTTATTTTTTTCAGTTTTTCCAGTGATGCTTACTGAAACAGTTACCGTTTATACTGGTGCATCAGTAGAAATCTACTGAAATTTTAGTAATTTTTCACTAATTGTCAATAGAATTCTATTAATCGCCATAGCTAGAATGCAGTCATTGATAAATTAGTAAAATTTTACTGATTCAGATTTAAAGAGTAGATAATAAATTTAAATCATCCCTAATCGCACCGTTTTTCTCTTCTTAATTTTAAATAAGTAACTTTAGTGTTTAATTCATTTTAAAAATGACGTACTATCGCCACGTTCCACACGTCCGCATGTTTTCAAAAATTATTTTTGGCTTACTGAAAAATAATTATTATTCCTAATACACATTATTATTCTTAAAATAATAATTATTATTATTCTTAAAATAATAATTATTATTCTTAAAATAATAATTATTATTATTCTTAAAATAATAATTATTATTATTCTTAAACTTACGATTCGAATCTAAAAATATAAGACATAATTATAGACCAATTGAACAAATTTTCTGAAATATGACCACAATCGTTTTCAGATGATCATTCATGGTGTGACCCGTTTATCATTCTTTTTTTTTTTTTTTTGTTTTCTTTGAAGTGATGCATTGTTGTCCATTTATTACCTTGACCGAACAAAGGTTTTGGAACATGATTTCCCTGCAGATGCTTTCTTTTCACACTGACAAATGGCAACAATGAGTCGCGGTACATTTCGATGTAATAGACTTTTTTTTCAGTGAGTCTAGCGACGTAGTTGGAAATACTCGCTCAGATTGTAAGCTTTCTGATGATTGCGGGAGCTTTTCAGTGTTTCCGTGCTTAAAAGGTACTATACTGCCGCCCAAACTAAAGCGTCTGCTAAGAGCGTCTCTGAATCCACCGGCACGTAACAAATGTACGTATAACCTAAAAGGTTTAATGCACCAGGCGATTACCGCTGGTGACAATGATCGGGTGCACGAACCTATTGTCTTCAACTTGGAAAGCACTTCAAGACCTTTATAACTCACTCCGGAACACCGGCAATTTCAAAACTTCCAGTACCTGCCACAATGCCAAGTGAGACGACATTCCTTTATACTTTAGGATCGAGAGAATCCAGATTAAGAAATGATGATTATAACTGAAAAATTTTATATATGGGTAATTCTCCATATAAAGGTCACTTTTGCTTCCCCGTGTAATATCTTTGCGAAAATTTATTGAATTGTTTTAGAATTTGGTAAGCTTATTCGTTTTGATAACATGGATCAAAAGCATAAGAGCGATACAGATTATTTTACCAGAAAAATATATTAAACAAGCACTAAATACTTGAAAAACTGCCTTCTTCTTGTTCTCCACTTACAAGTTGCTAAGTTTGAGGATTTTCGAAAACAAGGGTAATAAAATATAAATTCCCACTGGTATCTTATAAAAGCGTGTCTCAAAAAATATTATTCTTTTATATCGACTCTTATTTTATAGCACTTAAAGACAAGAGAATTTTAAATTGAAAAGTTTCCCCTTAACTTTTTTCCTGGAACGTGCGATGACAATGTGATGAGTTTTTGACGATTTTTTGTTGTTCTTTCAACCAATATTAATGTAATTCTTTAATAAATAAGTCTAAGTATCATATCTGTGTATGAATCGATGATAACAGAAGATTTACATTTAAAGTAACATAAAACGTGTTAATTTTTTGCGTGTTTTTATTTTGTGTCATTACACGCTCCATGGAAATTAGACATTTTTCGGGAAAATATTTCAAAAGTAACCTAACACATCTTTAAAGGGAGTAATAGTGAATAATCCTTCCAAAGGACTTTTTAATTTAATATTTTGAACAAGTACAGTCTATATTTTGTTGTTGTTTGACATTACAGGTCCTGTAATCGCACGTCACAGAATGTAAAGTCAGGGGTGGAACACAAATAAGATAGTTAGCCTTCACTATAATTTAAAAATTTTTTAAATATTTTGAAAAGAAAAATCGACTTTTTTCGAAAAGGGCATTATGAATTTTTGATTTTTGCCTTGAAATATCCATGAGATTACTGACTTCACAAATCAGACTGAAAATCCTATATGCCAGGACATCACGATTAAAGTAGAATTTTTTTATATTTTAAATTTTTTGACCATAAAGATCGACTTTTTCGAAAAAGGGCATTATGAATTTTTTTGTTTTTGGTCCTTTTGGTCCTGGAAAATTCTCGACAGTTTAAAATATTATCGAACTTGAAAATTCCCAAAAAAATTGCCAATATTGTAAAATCACGGACCCTGTAAAGTTCCCGACTCTAGAAAATTCCCGACATTGGTAAATTTCTGAGAGAAAATTGAAAATTGTTTTAATAAATAAATAATTTGAATAATATAATTTAATTAATAAATTTATCAAAGTCATTCTGTATTTTCAAAATATTCTAAATTTCTAATTCTAATTCTATAATTTATAAAATTTCTAAATTTTCTAAATTTTCTAAATTTTTTCTAAATTTTCTAAATTTCTAAATTTCTAATTCCAAAATTCTAATTATTATTAGTTTATTAAAACAATTTTCAATTTTTTGGGGAATTTTTCAAAGTCGACAATTTTACAACGTCGGTGATTTTACAATATTGTCAATTTTCAATTTTTCTTAGTATTATAAACTGATGGGAATTTTGTAGTGTCGGGAATTTTCCACTGGCTGGAAATTTTTAATTTTTAGCGATCTTACAATGCCGCGAGTTTTATTTTTCGGTAATTTTCTTTTTCGGGAATTTTGCAATGTCGAAAATTTTCTTTGTCGGGATTTTAAGTCGTTCTTTTTTGCGTGCCCATAATACCTTAATTTCTCGTTTTGTAATCTAATAATCCCTGTAATTTTTTGTACATTCCATACAATTTTCTGTAAAAGAATTACTGATCAAAATACAAAATCAAAACTTAGTGATCAAAATTATTTAATAGTTTTAGAAATTGAAAATGACCACATTTTTTATACACATAGTATATTTACAAAAAAATTTTATAAACAATCTCTGCTACATTATAATAAATAGTTTAATTATATACGAGGTACCAAGTGCAGATGGTTTACATAAAAATATTCCACGGAATTTCAGTGGAAATATTACGAAATTTTTATGAAATTTATCTGGAATTTTAATGTCTTGCAATTCCTGATATACCATAAAAATAAATTCCATAGAATATTTTTTACATGGAATGAATTTTTGTTTAATCGAGAGACTAGAAAACAATTATGACGTTGAAAAAAAAATCATTTTCTATATTCTATACAAACATATTTCACTAAACAATATTCACCAAGTTTGTCATTTCACTCATAGTCATTCTTTAGCGACGATGATAATAAAAAAGTTATTTTTAACTAAAAGTGTGTATCAGAAGCCATTATTCATACTCAGTACATATTTGGAGTAAATTATTGGCACCTTCTTAAGAAACAACATCCAATTTACTATCGCGTTAATAGATGGCAGTGTACATTTTTATTCACGTTTTTATTTATGAAAGTTTTATTCCAAAGGAAGTCGACGTTTTAATGTAATTCCATGGTAAATTGGAATTGCATTTTATTATAAAAAGTTAATTGCACACAAATTCCAAGGAATTTTGCTTTCCTTAAGGCATTAAAAAGTACAGTTCTCGATAATTTTATCATGGACGGATTCGAATATCAACTGATGATACGTTTACCTAAATATTTATTGATATCTAGGCACTAAAGAAAAAGATTTGTTGTTGAAAAATGTATAGTCATGAAATCAGACAACCAGATTACAACGCAACATTAATTGGAACCCATGAAATACATCCAACAAATCATTTCTGGCAGTTTAAAAAAAATCTTATTCAAATATGAACATTAGGGTGGTCCAGAAATGCATTGAAATTTTTTTTTCGAATTTTCATGCTCTCACCCCTCCCCCGCAATTTTTTCGAATCCACAAAAAAAAATAAATGCGTTTTTATTTAAAAAAAAAAGATATTTAGAGGTTCCGCAAGCCCCATGAAGTTTAACACGTATTTCCTATAACAAAAAAATACTTTTTTGTTTTCATTCAGAATCATCAATATTAGTCGAATTGAATTGAAACTCAACATTTCTCTTCACAATTAGCTATAGAATACGAATCAAAAATTGCTTTGTAAATATCACCTACATAAGTCTATTTTATAGGATCCTAAAGAAACCCCATAGGTGAAAAAAGGTGTTTCGTGAGTTTTTGGCGCTATTTATTATTTATTGCGGTTTTTTTAGTACAAATTGTTTCTAGTACATAAAATATTATTTTCTATTGATAAGTAGACGTTTACATATATTGCTTAAACAATTTATTATTTTTTATAGCAATTTTCTCTTAGAATAAAGTTAGAAAGTCGCGGTTTTTTCCGAATTTTTCAACATTTTTTAAACTTTTCAGTTAGAGCGAGGCAATAATCAATTAAAGTTAACAAAAATAATTGTTTGAACTATTTATTATTATTTATAACAATATTCTGTTAGAAAAATGCTAGAAAGTTGCGGTTTTTAAAAAAATTTTCCACCTTTTGCACACTTTACAATTAAAGTGAACAAACAAATTAGAGTTAACAAACTCTAATTTGTTGACAAAAAGTCGAATATTTCAGAGAAAACCCGCAACTTTCCAGCATTACTATAGGAGAACAAAGTTATAAATAATAATAATATGTTTAAACAAATATGTTTGTAAAATTACGTTAATTATTAGCTCACTCTAAACGAAAAGTGGATAAAAAGTTGATTATTTTAGATAAAATCGTAACTTTCTAGCATTATTCAAAGAGAATATTATTTAAAATAATAATAAATTGTTTAAACAATTATGTTCGTTAACTTGAAATAATTATTACCTCACTAGAATTGAAAATTGGATAAAAAGTGGAAAATTTTAGAAAAAACCGCAACCGTTTAGCATTGTTCTAAAAAAGTATTGTTATAAAGAATAATACATTTTTTAAACAATTGTGTTTGTAAAATTGCATTATTCTCACTCTAAGTAAAAAGTGGACAAAAAGTTAAAAATTTCAGAAGAAATCGCAATTTTCTAGGATTATTCTAGGAGAATATTGTTATAAATAGTAGTAAATTGTTTAAACAATTATTTCTGTTAACTTCAATTTATTATTGTCTTGCTCTAACTAAAAAGTTGAAAAAATGTTGAAAAATTCGGAAAAAACCGAGACTTTCTAACTCTATTCTAAGAGAAAATTGCTATGAACAATAAAAAATTGTTTAAACTATTTATGTAGATATCTAGTTATTAGTAAAAAAAATTAATATCTTATGTATTGGAAACAATTTGAGTACAAGAAATAACGAAAAAAAATAATAACTAGCGCCAAAAACTCGCTAAACTAAATTTTGCTCTTATGGGGTTTTTTTGGGACCATATAAAACAGACTTATAGGGGTGATTTTTCAAAAGTGATGTGGCTAATTGTGAAGAGAAATGTTGAGTTTCAACACGATTCACCTAATAATGACGATCTTGAATAAAATTTACAAAAATGTATTTTTTTCTTATGGTAAATACATGTTAAACTTCATAGGGCTTGCGAATTTTCTGAAGAAAATTTACAAAAGCGTCTTTTTTTATTGTGGGAAATACGTATTAAACTTCATGGGGCTTGGGGAACTTCTAAATATCTTTTTTTTTTAAGAAAAAAAACGCATTTATTTTTTTGTGTATTCGAACAAATTTTGGGGGTGAGAGCATGAAAATTCGGAACAAAAATTTAGATCACCCTATTAGGGTGGTCCAAAAAAGCATCGGAAAATTTTTTTCGAATTTTCGTTCTGTCACACCACAAATTTGTTTAAATCCACAAAAAATTAATGCGTTTTTTTCTTGAAAAAAATGATATTTAGAGGTTCAGCAAGCCCCATGAAGTTTAACACGTATTTCCCATAAGAAAAAAAGACGTTTTTGTAAATTTTCTTCAGAATCGTCAATGTAAGGTGAATCGAGTTGAAACTCAGCATTTATCTTCACAATTAGCTATAGAATACGAATCAAAAATTACTTTTAAATATCACTCTCATAAGTCTGCTTTAGAGGGTCCCAAAGAAACCCCATAAGTGAAAAATTGTTTTGCGTGTTTTTGGCGCTAATTTTTTTTTGCGGTTTTTTTTAGTACAAATTGTTTCTAATACATGAAATATTTTCTACTGATAATAAGATGTTTACATAAATTGTCTAAACAATTTATTATTGTTTATAGCATAGAATAGAGTTAGAAAGTCGCAGTTGTTCCGAATTTTTAAAAATTTTTTCAACTTTTCAGTTAAAGCAAGGCAATAATCAATTAAACTTAACAGAAAGAATTTTTTAAACAATTTATTACTATTTAGAACATATTCTCTTAGAATAATGCTAGAAAGTTGCATTTTTTTCTGAAATTTGCAACTTTTTGTCCGCTTTTCACTTAGAGTGAGGTAATAATTAATTCAATTTAGCAAACATTATTGTTTGAACAAATTATTGTTTATAACTATCTTCTTCTATATTAATGCTAGATAGTTGTGGTTTTTTCTGAAATTTTGAATTTTTTGCCCACTTTTCACTTAGTGAGGTAATATTTAATGCAAGTTAACAAACACAATTGTTTAAACAATTTATTATTATTTATAATAATATTCTGCACTTTAAAAAATAGAATTATATTTAAAAAAAGATTCTTGTTAATGTTCATTTATTATTGGTTCATACCGAAAAAATGAAAGCAAAACTGAAATTTCAAAAAAAAGCGCAACTTCCTAGCATTACTCTAAGAGAACATAGTTATAAACAATAATCAATTGTGTAAATAATTATGTTTCTTAACTTGCTTTAATTTTCATATCACTTAGTGAAAAGTAGACAAAAAGCTGAATATTTCTGAGAAAAAAACACAACTTTCTAGCATTACTAGAGGAGAAGAAAGTTTTAAATAATAAAAATTTGTTTAAACAAATATTTTTGTTAAATAACATTAACTATTAATTCACTGTAAGCGAAAAGTGGACAAAAAATTGAATATTTCAGAAAAAACCGCGACTTTCTAGCATTATTCAAAGAGAATATTATTGAAAATAATAATAAATTGTTTAAAAAATTATGTTTGTTAACTTGAAATAATAATTACGACACTCTAATTATAAAGTGTGCAAAGGGTGGAAAATTTTTTTAAAAAGCGCAACTTTCTAGCATTATTCTAAAGGAATATTATTATAAATAATAATAAATTGTTTAAACAATTGTGTTTGTTAACTTGCATTAATTATTACTTTACTAAGTGAAAAGTGGGCAAAAAGTTAAAAATTTCAGAAAAAGCCGCAACTATCTAGTGTTAATGTAGGAAAAGGTAGTAATAAACAATAATTTGTTTAAACAATTATATTTGCTAAATTGCACCAATTATTACTTCACCCTAAGTAAGGTAATAATAATTAGCGCTAAAAACTGGCAAAACTCAATTTTGCTCTTATGTTTTTTTTTTTAAATTGGTTTAAACAATTATGTTTGCTAAATTGCACCAATTATTACTTCACCCTAAGTAAGGTAATAATAATTAGCGCTGAAAACTGGCAAAACTCAATTTTGCTCTTATGGTTTTTTTTAACCCCTCACTTATGGGGGTGATTTTCAAAAAGTAATTTTTGAATCGTATTCTGTAGCTAATTGTGAAAAGAAATGTTGAGTTTGAACTCGATTCACCTAATATTGACGCTTCTAAATAAAATTTACAAATACGTATTTTTTTCTTATTGGAAATACGTGTTAAACTTCATGGGGCTTGCGGAACCTCTAAATATCATTTTTTTAACGCATTTATTTTTTTGTGGATTCCAACAAATTTCGGGGGTGAGAGCATGAAAATTCGAAATAAAAAATTGGACCACCCTGATGAACATCCTACTTAAGATGGAGGTGTACTGCTATCTGATCGAAGATGCGATGGTGCAGCCTCATTGTAAGCAATATCGAACACACTTTTCTTCTCCAACAATTGCTGATGTCTTAATTTCGTGCCTCCTTGCAAAGATACAGCAATTCCTGAATCCAAATCATCATCAGCTTTCCTTCCTTCCTGATCAGGAAAATGTTCCGGTGACAATTGTGGTGATGGATGAGGAGCTGGTGGAGGATGAAGATAAAAAGGAGGAGGTACCTTCTCATACTTGTACTCTGAATGTTGTATCAAAGGATGCTTTGGTGTTGGCTGCATTGAACTATCTTGCATTGGAGCTGGTTTCTTAGGAGCAAAAATTTGCACTGTTAGATCTTCCTTACTTCCCTTTGCTTTTCTCATCTTTCTTCCTTGACGAACAATAGCTTTCAATTGTTCTGATTCAATATTAACAGAAGGTTTCACTTTGTGCCTTGTCTTTGGAGTTCCATCTGGTTTCAGTTCTGAGGATTTGTCAGTCGGTTCCTTTGGTTTGGTTATTTTTCTCTTCATCCAACGAGGTCTTTGATCTTCTTCCTCTGCAAGTTTTCTTTCCAGTCTCTTCTTTTCCATTTCTTCCCTTTTCTGCTTGTACCAGGACATGTACCTAGATTGAGCTGTGATGACTTCTTCCTTTCCAGAATCAGATTTAATATCTTTGTCAATTTTTGATTTTGTTATGTGTGATTTTCGAGGATGATCATCTTTGTGAAGAACTTCTGTTTTGGATTGTGGTTCCTTTTTAGAAACAACAGGATCTTTTGATTTTCTTATTTCTCTCTTAGGCGATTTTTGACTAGGCATTGGCGACTTATCACGAACCTTCTTTTCCTCATCAGAAAGATATTTTCTCACATCTTTACGGGGGGACAAACTTCTCTTTCTCTCTCTTTTATCTTCCATCTTCTTTAATTGTTTTTCAACATCAGTTGTCGAAGCAGATTTATCTAGAATAGGTTTCCTTGTATCTTTTTTAGAAACTACCCTTTTTGTATCTGAACCTTTAGCATCCAATTCTTTGCTTGTTGTTTCTTTGAGTTTTTCAGCAACAAGTGCCAGGGGAGATTTGTCTCGTCTCTTAAGTTGTTTCTTTGCATTATCTTCTGAAAGATGAGACTTAGTGATTTCCATGCGAGTTAATTGTTTCCTAGAATCTTCAACATGTTTTACGTCTTCCTTTTTTAAAACTTCCGGATGCATTTTAACATCCTGTGCACTATTCAAACCATCAGCAACCAGCGGAGATTTATCCCGAACGAATTTAGATTTCCTAGTTTCATCATTTGAAACATGAGTTTTTTTAGCTTCTATATCAGATGAAGATTTTGGATCTAATAGTGCTTTCGATGATCTTAGGCTGTTGTTTATCCTTCCAGCAGGTTTTTGAGGGGTACTTATATCTTTTAGGTTCTGCTTTTTTACAACATCGACTACCACAGGTCGAGTTTTATGATCATCTGTATGTTCTTTAATATCTATTTTATTTTCATCTTCTACGTCAACCGCAGATTGTCGAGGAATTCGTAGAGGACTTTTTTTAGGAGTAGCTTTCTTTAATTGGTTTGAATCATCACTTGCAACAATGGTGTGTCTATCTTTATCATCCTCTATTATTTTGAAATTATCCTCATTATTGATTTTTCTGACTGGAGAATGTCTAGGAGTATTATAGGGTTGTGTTGTGAACATTGTCTTGCTGGACATATCACTATCTGTTGAGGAATCACTATCATCTTCTGATTCATTGAATTCACTGTAGTGTTTGTATAAAAGTTCCAACCTCTGCAATCGTTGCTGTTCTTCTGCTAGCACCTTAGCTATTTTTCGTTCATGATCTTCTTCTCGAGAGCTTATTTTGATGGGTGAAGATGGTTTTTGGATGGCTAAATCCTCTGTGATTTTTTTATCTTTACTATTCGCAGATTTAGAAACTGCCTTTTCTGTTAGTTCTGGTGCTAAAGATTTAGACTCTGCTTTAGGGCTTAATGATTCAGATAGTTCTGGTTCTAAAGATTTAGCCTCTATTTTAGGAGTTAATGATTCAGATAGCTCTGGTTCTAGAGATTTAGCTTCTATCTTAGGAGTTAATGATTCAGATAGTTCTGCTTCTACAGATTTAGCCTCTATTTTAGGAGTTAATGATTCAGATAGTTCTGGTTCTAAAGATTTAGCCTCTATTTTAGAAGTTAATGATTCAGATAGTTCGGGTTTTAAAGATTTACCCTCTATTTTAGGACTTAATGGTTTAGATATTGGTACTCTATCAACTGATTTTGGTATTTCATCTAAGTTCTCACCAATTTTTCTAGTTTGATCAGAACTTTCGAAACGATCAGTTTCTTCTGATATTTTTGAAGGTGAGGTGATTTGATGAATTCCAACAACAGAAAGAGAGGGATCTATACTTTTTGCTGGGCTAGAAACATGTTCACAATGTGGACTCTTTGCAGTCTTTGATTTATCTTGAACATCTTCCTTATCAGCTTTTTCTTTCATATGTTTTATATCTTTTGTTTCTTCTTGTACATCTCCTTTCTGTTCTTCTTTAACATCACCTTTCCTCTCTTCTTGTAAATCCTTGTCTTTATCATCTTCCTTTTGAACTTTCACATCATCCTTCATTTCCTTTTCTTCTATTTTTTTCTCATCTTTTCCAGAATTAAATTCAATTCTTTCATCACGAACAGAATCTTTCAAAGTCTTTGATTCAAAACTTTCCTTCCTCTCAGCATCTTCATGACTTGTAATCGAATCTGCAGATGTTTCACTTTCAGGTAAAAGCCTATATGGGAATTCTTTCCCTTGTTTTAAAATTTCCTCATCATTCTTTGACTGAACACTGTCAGAACTACTCTCAGGACTTTCTGCTTCGCCTCCTGCTTCAATATTTTCTCTATTACTTTCCGATTCTTTTGACATAATTCTTTCACTTTTGTGAGGTTCTTTAATTTCTTCCTTCACTTTTCCTGATACCTTTTCATCATCCTTTTCAGATTGCAGATCAGAAGATTCTGTTCTTAAATCAGTATCAGTCTTTTCTCTTTGAGGGACATCACTAAGATGTTTAATTGTTGAATGAGTTTCATCGCTTGTGTCTTCAGTCGATTCCTGGGAATCATCTATGAATTTCATATCATCTGTTTCTAGCATAGGTTTTTTAA
Organism: Euceroptres primus; assembly: GCA_037177015.1. NCBI lineage: Eukaryota > Metazoa > Arthropoda > Insecta > Hymenoptera > Figitidae > Euceroptres > Euceroptres primus. The sequence goes on from JBAGKK010444657.1 coordinate 11,426, forward strand.
TTTTTGGACTGGACTCCTCTGCTTCAAGATCTTGTTTCATTAAAGGTGTTTTACTTCTTTCCGTTGTAGAAGATTCTTGTTTTAAAGGTTTGTCACTCCCATTTGTTGCAGCAGGTTTTTTACCCAAATCAGGTTCCTCATCTGCAGTTATTGTAATAATTTCTTGTTCTAAAGAAGGTATCTTGTCTTTAACTTCTGTTACAGAAGGTATCTTGTCTTTAATTTCTATTACAGAAGGTATCTTGTCTTTAATTTCTATTACAGAAGGTATCTTGTCTTTAACTTCTGTTATAGAAGATATCTTGTCTTTAAATTCTGTTACAGAAGGTATCTTGTCTTTAACTTCTGTTACAGAAGGTTTCTTGACTTCATCTCCTGTTACAGATTGTTTTTTTTCTTCATATGTTGCAAGAGTTTTTTGCTCTAAAGATTTTCTTTCTGAATCTATGACAATAGATTGCTGTTTCGAGGAAGGTTTACTGCTTCCATCCGAAATAACAGATTGTTTCTCTGATGAATCTTTACTTCTTACATCCATAGTAACACTGTGTTGATCTAAAAGTGTTTGACTTCTTCCATCTGCTGTTGAAGATTTTTGATCCAAAAATTGTTTCCTTATTCCATTTGTTACACTAAATTGTTGTTCTGAAGATCCTTCCTCTCTTTCATCTGTTTTAGCAGATTTTTGCTTCGAAGAAATTTCTTTTCTATCATTTTCTGTAGGAGATTGTTGTTCCAAAAACTGTTTCTTTCTTCCATCCATTTCAGCAGATTTTTGATCCAGTAGTAGCTTCTCTTTTCGATCTGCTCGAACAGCATCTTGTCCAATTAAATCTTTGCTTTTTTCTCTGGCAATAGATTGTTGACTTATCAAGGTTTTACTTTCTCCATTGGTGACAACACTACTTTTAGCCAATTGAGCTTTACTCTTCATAACATCAACTGTCTTTTGCTGTTTCGCTTTATCTGATTCAGTTATTGCTTTTGAAGGAGGACTTTTTATCCTGGAACTGACAATAGTATATGCTATTTTTACTGCATCAGCCTCAGATTTAAAAGACCTTTTAAAATCTTCAGAATGTTTCTGTTTCCTGATTGGTTGTTTTTCCCCAGACGATTCATCATCCTTCTTCAATTCCCTAACCTTTCTTTTCGTAACTTCTTTAGTTCGAGAGATTATACTTTTCACTGCTCCTTTGGAAACCTGAAGTCTTGATTGCCTTTTAAGTTTAAAGTGCCCTAGTGGTTTCTTTGTGCTAGGTTTGTCTTCACTTGTTTTGAGCCCATACTTCTTCCTTTTTTCCGGATCATTTTCCTGCTCCAAAATTTCTGAACTGATGGTTTCAATAGCATGTTGATGTTTCAGTGGCTTATTTTTTAACCTGCTTTCATCCAGTTTTTTCTTTCGAGTTAAATCAGCTTCCTTTGACAAGGAATGTTTTAATTCCGTATCAAGTTTTAATTCTATATCCTGCTTTAATTCTGATTTCTTTTGTTCCCTCACATCTCTCACCTTCTTTTCAACCTTTTTGGAATCATCACCTTCTTCTTCTTCTACCTCTTCATCAACATTCCAAGATTTCCTCTGTCCAAAAGTCCGAATTCTTTTCTGCAAAGAGCTGATCTCTTTCTCCAATATACGAAAACTAGGTTCTCCCTTTTTCCTAGCAGAACTTACTATGAAACCAGCCTTCTCTTTAGCTTTCTTAACTCTGCCTTTCACAAAACGATCTTTCTCTGTTTCCGGAGAGGTGGAATTTTCCGGTTTACTTTCGTATCTTTTACTCTTTTCCTTCCCGATGATCCTCTGTTGAATCCTGAACGAATCATCTTCCTCGCCTTCATCTCTTGGAGAGCTACTATTCCCAATCTCATCCAAAGAATCTGAAATCTCTTGGAGCACCTCAGGAGAAACCGAAGCTCGTTTCGTGTCTTTAGATTCACTGATCCTCTTTCGAAAACTACTTGAACGATCATCAACATCCCTTCGATGCACCTCTTCCGGAATAGCAGACTTGATCCAAATAGTCTTCATCAGTTTAGGTTGTAACTCTGATTTTTTCTTGACCTTGGTCTTCTTCCTCAACCTGTCATCATCCTCTGATTCATCATTATCACTTCTACTACGAACTTGACGATCAGTTTGAGTCGCAGTTGTCCTATCTGTCTGAGTTGCTGTTGCTACTTGACCAGGAAGACTCTGAGTTTCCAAATAACTTCCTGTATCCATAGTTCCTCCAACACCTTTACTAGCTTCCCTCTCTAAAAGAAGTCTAGTTAGGAGAGCATTTTGCCTAACTAATTCCACTTCATTGATCGTGTAGGCTTGAACATTAGACTGAACTGGATCCCTTGCATCATCAGTTGAATTTTCAACACTTTTTGATGTTGGATCACTAGCCATGGCTTCTCCACCTCCTTCTCTGAGTCCTTGACTTTCCCTCCTAGCATTCTCATGGACTTCAACTCTTCTAGTCTCTGTATAATCTCCTCGATCAATCAATAGACTTTGACCACCTGGTCCCAGGTGTTCGTAGTGGTACCTCTGATCAGAGTCCAACCTTTGAGGAATCAGCAGAATCTCTTGTCTTCTGGGTGACATTTCTTTAGGATGCTGATGAGATTCCATGCTAACACCTTCGATATCATGTCTACTTCCAAGCAGATCCTGTCTTATTTCCTGATCTTCTATAAACCTCTGGAGCAGAATATCCTTTCCATCTCTAAAAAGATGAGACTGTGGTTCGATTACCAAAGCAACTGGTCGGTGCATCTGTTCTCGTTCTTGAAGTTGATCTCTTTCTCGATTTCGTTCTTCATCCTGACCTCTTGTTACCAATCTTAGAACTTCAGCATTGCCTTCCCTAAAGAAGTGCTGCTCTCTAACTTTAGCATTCTGATTTGCAAGTTGTTGAGCCATTTGCCTCTGACGAGATATATCTGATCCTCTGGCGATCTCGTGTCTTCGAATTGAATCTATATCAGCTGCATCATAATTTCTTGCTTGACCTTCCACATCCTCAATGTATATTCTATCGTCATCTGACCTTCGAATAAAGTCTCTGCTTTTGTGAACTGCATCTGGACTCTCTGGTAGTCTTAAGGATAATGCATTTCTTTTTGGTTCGATATCCACTGCTGTTTCACGAACCACATCACCTGGAAGGGATGCTATTCCATATTGTTTTGTGTTTCTTCGGTTGAACTGCCAGTTCCTTTTCATAGGGTCTGCACTCCATGCTTGCTTTTTGGCAGAATCTGTTACCACAGCTGAAAAAAAAATTTATATGATACAAGATTGTAAAATTTATAGAATCTCGAAGGGATTTCAAGGTCAATTACCTTCAAGATTAGTTCGTTTTCGATGTAGATGCTTCTTTGGTCTACCATCAGTTCTATAAATAAGCGTCTCACTCGAATGAATTCTCCTTTTTCGTGGCTCCATATAGAAAGGACATCCAGGACATATGCAGCAAATTATCAGACATATAATAGCCAGAAGAATAAGAAGACCCAAAAGGATCAGCAACCACATCAAGAGCTTGTTTTCGGCTTTGTAAACTGTCTGGAATGAAACTTTAACTCTTTATTTCTCAAAAGTGAGCTTCAGGAACATCATTTATCACAAAGAAAACTTTTTAAGTATTTTTTTTGTAGAATTATTTTTAAATTGATTGTACTCACTACTTCTTCATTGTGTATCGTAACAGAGCTGTTGGTGACAATTTTGGTGTCTCCAGTGACTTCACCTGTTGATATCCCATCAGTGGGATCCATTCCACTTATGACTCCTACTCCATTGGCTGCTAATATTTCCCTAATCTTTTCGATATCCACCAATGTTCCAGATCCTTTTTGCTCAACTCGAGCCACAATTACACTTCTGTAATATAAAGTTAATTCCGATTAGAAGGGAGTTTAAAAAATCATATTATAAAAAACCAAGTCTGGTTGCCTAATCGAAATTGAAAATTTAATTTAATTAAAAGCAGAATATTTTCAAGGTGGATTGAATTCAGAAGCAGAGTGGAGTTCAATGTTGCTGTCAATGTCCATCGGAACCCTTGTTTGGATTCCAGGCCACTCAAATTGTCGGAAAAAGAGACGAAATCCCGTTTTAACTCGCGAGCGCTTTTTTTGCTTAATCGCTTCAGTTTGGGTCACTTATATACGAGGGGGAAACAACTCCTAAAATCGCGGTCCAGCGGAGGAGGATTACCTCGGATTACCCCGGATGAACCTGGAGTATCTTGGATTACTCGGATTACCGCGGATTACTGCGGATTACGCGGATTATTTCGGATTACTCAGATTACTCGGATTACTCGGATTACTCCGATTTACTTGGATTACTCAGATTTACTTGGATTACTCCGGATTACTCGGATTACTCCGGATTACTCGGATTACTCCGGATTACTCGGATTACCCCGGATTACCATTTCGGATCACCAAGTGGTCCAGCGGATTACCTGAGCTGTTTCCCCCTCGCTTTATTCGTTACCTTATTTTCTTGATCTATTTTTTCTGGATTACCGTGGATTACTGTGGATTACGCCCGATTACCCCGGATTACTCCGGATAACTCGGATTACTCCGATTTACTTGGATTACTCCGGATCACAAGTATTCTATTATAAATTGTATTTAATTATTATAAATAATTTATTTAATCAAATTCAATAGTATATCACTTTGTTATAGAAAAAAATGATTTTGTGTTAAAATCGTTGTAATTTATTATTAGAATGTATTAGTAACGAAAAATTGGCAATAAACTGTTCTTAATATTTTGCTACCACACTATAATCTGCAAACTTTTTCATATTTTCAAAGAGATAAGAAAAATGAAATTATGGGCAAGAAATTGATCCTGTACAAATTAGTACAAGAATTCGAAAAAATGTAGAAGTTTTTTAATATTTTTCGAAGAAGGTTTTCTTTAGATTTCTGGAAAAATTTTAAATGATTTAGATTTTATTTTAAAAGAATAATTGTAAGTTTTGAAGGTTTCAAAATGTGTGAAAAAAGAATCTGGAAAATTTTAAGACAATTTTTTTAATTTTGCAAGATATTAAAAATTTTTAGGAAAACTGAATTTTGAAGGGCATGAGGAGAATCAAAAAAGTTCTTAAGATTCCTGGGGAAAAATGTCAAATGATTTTTTATCGTTTTAAATTAATTTTAGGAGAAAATTGGAAAAGGTTTCAAAGCATTACAAAATTTTAGAAATGATTCGAGTAAGTTTGAGAGATATTTATAAGTTTTAAACAGATTTCAAAATAATTCGAATAATTTTAAAAGATATGTAGAAGATTTAGAAGTTCTGAAATTATTTTAAAAATTTAAAGAGGCCAGGCGACTCCTTGATTATACCGTTATTCTTCAATTGAGCAGTCATCACTATTGCGCAATTATTAATCGAACATTTTTATATGACTAAATTACTAGAAAATTAAAATATTTTTACAAATTTTGTTCGCAGTCGTAGGTGCAGCAGTATTCAAGATAATTTTTTTCATTGTAAACTATTGTACAGTCATGTTTATGAAAATATTTTATTTATTGAAAAACATGTAAGTTTTTAAGGCTTTGAAGAATAAATGAAAATTTTTTCGAAATTTTTAGGGTGAATTTGACAATTTGACAATTTGACAATTGGACAATTTCTAAAAGTTCACCTATGTACTTTAAGGGCATTATTTCGGTGTTTTTTAGCAAATAAACGATGAGAATTCCTCACCATATTTATATAAATTAACCGTTCAAAATGTAATCAGCGCAGACATGAAGACACATTCACATGCAGTTCACTTCACTTTTGTACCGCTTTTCGTTCCCGAGATATTCACGTCCAAAGTGAGAGGACTACATAAAAAAAATTAGAGAGTAGGTCCAATAGATCGTAAGTTACGACCTCTCAAAGACGACACCTTTTTGCCTGTTTTTATGACCAAAAATCGTGGGTTTAGTTTGTGTGAACTAGAGCGTTCCCTAATGAATCTACGTTTATGTTTTATTTTATTTTTATTTTATTTTGAGAAATCCACGGGCAAAGTCCTTTATTACAGAAAAAGTCTCAAACTCTAACTAAAATGTTGCCCAAAGATAACTAAAAGTACACAAAATTCCACGTAAATTAAAAAAAAACAATGTTCTATCTTCATAAACTTCGGAGTTATGAATTTTTGAAACTTTGTG
>JBAGKK010444768.1:0-17624 GCA_037177015.1 Euceroptres primus
TACACATAACGCATAACCAAAACACTCAAAACGAACTGATACGAACCGACGCATAGACTACTGCGTCACTATTGCGCTTTGTTGCTACGCTACCGCTGAGCTCCGAGTTCAGCTTTCCTCGTTCCCTTGGATCCCTTGCCCAAATTTGAATGTGTTAGTATGTATAAACTACTTCCTGGAAGGCCTATTCCGCGCGGTCTACAACCGCGCTTTCAGTGTAACTGATATTAATTCGCTGACCTTTGATTTTGATTTATTAGGTTGTAGTGTTATAAAAATACCATTAATTCACGTCATTTTAAGATTAAAAATGTATAAACAAATCAAAATTGTTTAAACAATTCAAAGGAAGTTAAACAAAGTTTTTATTATAATAAACCTGTGGAATCTGTCGAATAATTTAGAAAAAACTATGATTTTCCATCGCATTCAGATTAGAAGTTACATTTTAACATTTCAACAATTAAACATTGTTTAAACAATTAAAAAACAGCTGAAATGTATACTTTGACTCTGAATGATAATTAATTAGCTTGTTTCGTTGAGAAAACATGATTCATTTACAATATTTGTGAAAACATGGATTATTGAAAAAATAACACTTGTTTAAACAATAAAAAGTTAATTAAAGATGAAATAAAATTGTGCGATTTGTTCTTTAATGTGGATCTGAGAAAGAAAAATGGGGAAAAAGTGATAAATGATGATACCACTACAGTAGTGTTTGGAATTAAATTGAACGCTCACTATGCTTGGTATACATATATCTCATAATTTTGGTACCTCATGACCTCTAATTATGCAAGTTGCTGATGCTGAACTTGCTGACACTGCTAACAATAAGAACGATTTATAATCATTTTTAGTATTTTTAAAACTCATTGCCAATTTCTTTATCATTTTCAATTTTGGAAAGTTACTTTTCAATTAATTCTTTAGACTTAAAAATATTCTTCAGGTTGATTTGGAGATTTATTACAATTTAAACACTTAAAAAATTAGAGTGACAAATTTAACCACGTAATAATTAAATATTTACAAATAAAAATTTAAGTATCACTTGCAGAAAACGGTAGACTGCTATTGTTAGTAATTCAAGAATTTTCGACACTTTTCGAGTAACTAAATGTAGGATCGCCAGGCTTAGAATGTCGATAAAAATTTATCCTCATTTAGCTGAGATTGACTCCCAGAATCATTTATTGTCGAGGACATTAGCTGTTAAAATCACTTTGCAAATTTTAAAATTTATCTTATGTCACTTAATGCACAAATAGGAAAAATAAAATGCTCGTTTATTTCTGAATATTGACTGAATATTGTTAAATTAGTTAAAACTAAACTGAAGAACATGGAAGTTTTTCACATTTCTTATAATTTTCTTTTTAAAAAAATCGAAATTACATAAAAAGATACTTATTTTAATAGTACACATATATATTACAATGTTCTGTATAAAATATTATGCAGTCCATGTGATGAGAATGTAAAAAACCCATCAGTAGAGAGGCCAGTAATCCTGTCTCCCTGATCGACTTTGTCTTTTTTGACACTCCGATTTATACATTCTTTGCACTTTGGTGATGTCTTTTCTGCTGAGATTTTTTGTCATACCAAACCGTGCATTTCTATCCTATAATGTAAATAATAGAACGTTGAATTAGACACAGATTTTACATATACAATACAAATTATATATAATTTATATTTATAATATTTTTTCACCTTTGGTAGAATGGTAGGACGACCGTTTATAGAAAATGCATAAGGCCCATAGTGCATGATGCTCTCATAATCGTACGAAACTCCAAAATCAGTTACAGTTGAATGACCGTATTTCTGGAAATTGTGCTTGAAAACTGCAAAATATTATTCAGTTCAGATAAGCTTTCAAAAATCATCTCAGAAAACTTAAGAAATGTCTTTCATAATCTTTAATTTATTTTGAGTTATTTAAAACTTCAAAAGTTCAATTGTTAATTTTAAATAATAAAAGGACCTTACTTCTTTGGATATTTTCCCAATAAATTATAATCCATTGATCACGATCAGGTGATCTTTGCTCATGATCAAATCCTAATGAGTGCATAAATTCGTGAACTATAGTTCCATGATGAATACAACTTGGTGTTTGTAAATTAAGTAATTGGGGTTGATTATATTGACGTCCCACCAAGGACCAGCATCCAGCAGCTGATCCTTGAACTACAACATAATTTTTATCTCCCGCCTTATAAGGTCGAAAACGAACACACGTTTTATTGTGAAACTCTTTGAGGGCACTTATTATCACAGATCTTTGTGCTGAACCTGAAATTTAAAATAATTAAAAAAAATGTAAATTAGGTACTTCGAAATTATTCTTTAATTTTATCTACATGTAACATTTAATTTCCTCTGATATTTTATTCGTAATTAACTTACTGAAATCTCTTAGCTGAATATAATAAGGCACGACTCCATCAGTCCATCTGAATCTTTCATTTACAAGACCAATTTTAGGTGCAGGAGCTGAAGATCTCATTATATCTCCCTCAAAAAGACCACTTAATTCCCAGGCATTTTGTTTGTCTCCAGGTTTCCAGGCTTCCAATCGTTTTGCTGCAAAGAAGATTCTTTGTTAAAAATTTCTCTTGTTTTTAATCTCAAAAGGTTTAATATTAAAATTTGAACAGTTTTACCAATTGCTTGTTGATTATAATCATGGTCCAGTAAGCCTTTCATTTGCGGAATAAGTGGTACCGGGTCTTTATTGGTTTCTGTATAGTTTTTCACTGAAAATCCAAAAATAGTCCCAACAAAAATTGTAAAGACTTTAACTACTTTTGCAGAGAACATTTCTCCAAGAAAGATTTATATATCTGAAAACGAAAGTAAAAACAAATTTCATGTATTAAAAATCCTGTTTTGGAACTTAAATTTAATTTGTATCTTTTCAAATTATTTCATTCAGAATCAGTTCGATTCTGGCCTAAAAACAAAAGAACAATCTAGAAATCAAGAAAGTAAGAAATAAAAAATTTATTCTTTTCAATCAACTAGGCAAAGAATTTATAGATTTTGATAAAACTTACTATTGTCTCTATTTCAAAGGAGTTCAAGTTCAATGACCCAAATCTTTCTTACGATTTATGAAACTGTTGAGGCACTTTTAGTTGTGAAACAGATCGATAAGTCTTTATATATCTATCACGAAAGGTGATGGATAAACAAACATCTGATTTGTTTAAGAGAACATTGCTTTTTAAGTTTATCTTTCTAAGACGCTCTTGATGTCATATGCATGTCATTAAAAAAATATACATGCCTTATAATATGAATAATAATAATTAATTGTTAAACAGATTGATAAGTCTTTATACATCTATCACGATAGGTGATAGATAAACAAGCATCTTGTTTTGTTTAAGCGAACATTATTTTTAAGTTATCTTTTTATGACGCTCTTGGCGTAATATGAACGTCATTAAAAAGTAAATGTCTCATACTATTGATAATAATTAATTGTTGAACAGATCGACAAGTCTTTGTATATCTATTATGAAAGGTAATAGATAAACAAATATCTATTTTGTTTAAGAAAACATTGTTTTCTATGACGTTCTTGACGTCATGTGAACGTTATTCAAAAGTAAACATGCATTAGTTTTTTCGAACAACTAGTCAAAGCATTTATAGATTTTGATAAAACTTACTATTGTCTCTACTTCAAAAGAGTTAAATTTCAATGACCCAAACCTTTCTTACGATTTATAAAACCGTTGAGGTAGGGTTGTAAAGTTTCATGAATCTTTCAAACATCGCATATGAAAACATTGTTTTTTAAGTTTATGTTTTTGTGACGCTCTGGACGTCATATTACGACATTAAAAAGTATACATGCCTGAAAATATTAATAATAATAACAATAAATAATAATAATAATAAAAATATTTTTTTAAATTAAGAGAGAATAAATTCAATTTTATATTATTATCGAATGAAGGACCCGGTATATAACATAACCGACCACGTGCCAAAAATAGTTCAAAAGAGTCAAAAAACATTTCACTTTCAAGTTGGATTTTATTGATTCCGAATTGACTGTAGGTGATAGAGGTTACTCGTCGTTGAATTCCTGTGTTTTCATTTTATTTTAAACTCTATGTAACTATAAAATTCTATGATTTTAAAGTTTTGTTTGACATTGCAGATTGTTTAAAAAAGGTATATTAATAGTAGAATTTTTCATTTCTTCAAACTGAGGGACAAGAAGGAGGTTGCAGAGAATAGTGGACCCTCTTTTCAGAAGAGAATAGATCTCCGGGGACTGGCTCAGAAGAGGGAGTACAGCCATCGCTCCGATGAGGGAATCCGCGACGGTGAGTAGATTTTTAATTCCCTCCTAAGTCCATCATGTCGTAGGGCGAATGGTCCGAACCGACACGGAAGTGGGTTGTAATTTTTTGCTTAAAAATCAGCTAGTGACCACTGGTTGAATTTTTATTTTAACCAGTGAGTGGCTTAAGTCATCAGGCTTTTCTTGGTTCTTTTTGTTATTATTTAAATAAAATTTTAAATATTTTTAATTTAAAATAAAATTAATAGACTAAGAAAAGATTTTATGAAACTTTTTTTTTTGTATTTATTTCTCTTGTAGAATTTTTATTTCAATTATTTGATCAAGTGAAGGGTGTTTCGGCAAAACAGTCTAATTCGAGGAAATCAATTTTTCCAGGGGGGGCAAAAAACGTTCCCAAAATTCTATTTTTGAATTTAATAACAAAACAAAAGTCCACTTCTGAGATGCCATGAAGTTGAATTGAACCGCGAAAAGACTTTTTTTTAAATTTTGATTCTGCTTCTAGAAAAAAAGGTTCAAATTTTAAAAAATTTCATAACCTAACTCAATCTTTCGCAACAATTTTTTCCCCCTTTTTTCAACTATGTAATGAAGAAATAAGTTTTTAAAAATATTAATCTCTAAGAATATCATTTAATCTATACTTAAGAATCAATAAACTACTCATAATTAATTCCTGTATTTTATTAATTACTTAATTTAAAGCAGTCTGGCATGCAAGTCATCACCAGGAAATTATATAATAATTGTAAAGAAAATACGCTTGTTATTATTAAATGTGAGATAGGTATTGTTCGCATTTAAAAAAAACATGCTTCTGACTTTTTTGGAACTTACTGCTTTACTGGGTATCGTATCTCGAATTTAGAGAATTTTTTAACAAAAAAAAACTATTTCGAAAATTTTAGGGTTTACGCTGTTTTGCCGAAATACCCTTTAAGTTAATAATCTGCGTAGTCATTTACGGTCTAAATAACTTTATTTGGTTTCAGATTATTAATAATAGTAAATTTATTTAATAATAAATTTATAATAAATTTTTTTAATATTAGAGTTTTTAACAAGAAGTTGAGCACTACTAATTTCAGGTGTACATCAACTTTAGAATTCTCTTGCATCCACAAATGCACTTTTTTTTGGAAGTAGTTTCCAATTTTTCTCTAAATATTAGCATTTCTGTTGAAATGGTAAAAGTTATTTCAGTTCTTTTCATTTAGGAATTGCAACGGAAAGTACGCAACTAATTCTTCAATTTTCTTATACAAACATTTTTTATACATTAGTAGAATGGTATAATTAATGATTGCATGTGAATTAGCACACAGTTTTTGTGTTGCCTGATGACTTTAACTCACCATGATTTCAATTGAGCCAGACAAGAATCTAATGGTCCTAAGTCCACTTTTTGACAAAATCGAGTTATCGACACCCCCTTCTTTTTATTATTCCTTACACCTATTTCAATGAATAAAATTAAGTTTTAATAAGTATTTACTCATAAATTAGCTACTTAAAAATGTCGTAATATTTTGGAAAATCAGAGTATTTAAATTAAAGCATAAGTATTAAATTGTTTCAGTTGTTTTTTTAAAAAATTTTATATTCAATATCTAACCTTTTGACAAATAGAGAGGTTATAAAGAAAATAATGAAAATAAAAAATAATGCTTTGATTTTTATTTGATGATATTAAAATGAATAAAAATATTAAGTTTAAGTTATTTCGTGGTCGATTTGTTTTCTTTTTTTTTTTTTATACGCAATTCCGGGGAAAGTAAAAGGGTACTAAGTTCACCAGAATTTTCATTGAATTATAAAATTCATACGTCGCGTCATCTATTTTTTTATATAATGTTCATTAGATGGGACCATTACACTATCGATAAAAAAATTTTACTTAATTTATTGTAAATTGTAGATTTGGGAAGATTTTTCGTCTCTTGTGCAAAATTAGGTTGAATGGACTTGTTTGTTTTTCCCTGGTTCAGTTTCTCTGGTTTCAAAATTCACTGAATTCAGATGTAAATCAAAATTACAAATAATCAACTCCTCAGATTTTAATAAAACTATCTTTTCAACTTTTGATTAATTTTGGTATTACATTACAAGTAAACATTGGATTAAAGTACAATATTTAAAATTCAATTATTTTCCAATTTATAATCAATTAATTTTTTAAGTGTAATTTCTATTAGATAGATGTTAAATATTTAAAATTCAATTCTTTTGCAATTTATAATCAATTAATTAATTTTTTAAACCTTATTGTTTTTAGATAGAATGATTTCAGATCAATGAGACCTACATATGAAGAACGTAAATAGTACGTTAGGATTTTTTAATGTGAGTAAATTAAAAGCTATTTAAAAAATAGCTACCAAGTCCAGGGTGACGGATACGTCCCAGAACGTAATCCTCAGTGTAGGATTTTTGCACCTGGACGGAATATGTGAGAACCGTGGAGTGACTGTGTTGGTGAAAATGATTTTTGCCATTTTTTAAATATAGCTAAGCCGACAGGTAACATATTTACTGGTATGAATGTTTATAATTTTGAATTTAGTTAGGACCAGGGTAAAATATTTTTCGAGCGGGTACGATATTTTATCCTGGATTATATTGATATTATTATCAGATGTTTATTGAACAGTGGAAAAAAACTATTTTATTTTTTTAATGTTTGACTGACCATTTTATCAATTTACTAAGTTATTTTTAGAATCGAATTGTCAAAAATCGGTGCTCGAGGCCACAAAAATTGGTTCGGTATTCGGCAAGAAAGAAAATTGGCTATATGCCGAAGAGCCCCCTGAAAGAAATAGTTTAAAGACTATTTTTTTCAGTTTAAAGAAGAGGGGAACTACTTTAAGCGGACATCTTTCTTTTAGTATATAAAAAATTGATGCCCATTTAATCTTCTCCCACTTTGTCACTATGCTGATTTGTTATTTTGCTTTTTTTGAATTTTATAAATTGTTCAGATTTTACTTTGTGTTTATTTTCAGCTCTATTCAAATTAAGTCAGCACAGTAATGTGTTGCAAAATCGATTTTTTAAAATAATTAAGTCAGCACAAAAATGTGTTGCAAAATCACTTTTTTAAGATATGTAATTCCTTTATTATTAACATCATTTGGTTAGGGGTTAGGGCGACCAAAATTTTGTAAGTTTAAAATTTTAAGTTGACTAAGTAGATTTTATTACAGACTAAAGAAATTATACATTGATCAAGATTATTCTGAGTTTGCAATACGCGATTGCAAAATAGACGGTTTCTCGGTGTTTGTGAATGTGTATACAGGATCAGAAAATTGTGACACGTTTTTTTATTTTCAAGTAATAAATTTATCTTAATTATATATTAGGTGAAAAATATAGCAGCCTTTTTTATAGATGCCTAATACAAAATAAGATTTGTTCTCTTTGTTTTAGGTGAAAAAATTTAATATCAAGGTATGGTTTCATATTTTTATTGCATAAGAGACTTTTTAATTGAATGAGATTGAAAATGTTCCGTTATAGACAAACTCTTAATTCTTGATTTGTTTTTGAATTTTATGAGGGGGAATCGTAGAGAGGAACTCATATTTTTGAATTTAGGATTTTTTTTGTGGAGATTATTCGCTGGAGTAAATTTCATTTAAGAAAATAAATACATCAAGTTTTTATTCAGTATTATTTTCGATTTTATTTCAGCGTTATCATTTCAGAGTGTATTGACAGAACAAAGAATAATGACCAGTGATATAGTGTACTGTACAATAAACAGTTATAGAATATATTTACATTTTACAGGTGTCTTTAGAATTTTAGCCTTAAAGATATTGATACTATTTTGACTTTACATATTCAAAGAGATGGACAATTGAGGAGTAAGCGAACAAAACATGATAAATTCATTTTAACATAAGCGTTACTATCCTGTGAATTAGCTAAACGATAGTAACCCTTATGTTAAAATGAATTTATCATGTATCGTTCGCTTACTCCTCTATTACTTTCGATATACATAAAATGGTTTCCTATAATATGTCCATAGGACCCCAAATTTAAAACTGGTTATGAAAGTAACTGAAAAATATTCATTTATTCAAAAACATATGAGCTTGTAAATTTTCATTTCCTTCTAAATAGTTTTAATAAATCAATTAAATCAGAAACTGTTTGTAAAGATAATTAAATTATTGTGAAAATGTATTTATAATTTCTACAAGGTAAGTTTTCTATTTAAAGTACATCTCTGTGTATATGTAAAATCATTACAAATGTACATCTGTTACATCTAATTTTATATCAGTTACGCGCACGTTGTATACCAGAAAATAATCGTCTCTAGTTTTAAGCCCACTTTCAGTTTTGTATGACAAGTTGGACATACGCATTGATATATATGTAGGAGATTTTCTAATTACATGGGCCGAAAAATACTCATTTTAAATTATCACATTTATCATTAAGGCCTACTTTCCCTTTGGATCATGCAATTCTGTGACCTGCACATTTTGTTGACAAATTCATTTTTTGCATATGCATACGATTTTTTTTTTTGTATAAGAATGGTCGATTCATAACGTCGACATTTATATTTTTATAGAAAATATCTTATTATTAATTTGCTGCCAATGAAAAATGTTGACTGAAATTTATATTTATGTTTTATGATTACAAACATCACTCAAATTATAATTAATGTATCCGACCATAATTGGAGTAATTCATTGTAATTTTGAATAATATTGCAAAAAATGTGATATATCAACAATTTACAGATTTGCTTATGTAGTCTGAAGCATCTCGACAGAAAAAATACGAAACCTCTATTTACGATTTCCTTGTCTATTTTTTCAACTGCATACAATATTATTTATTTTGCATTTTTTTACTGGGAAGCTAAAGAATGCAATATAAGCTGCAAATATTTATGTTTCGTTTGTGCATGTGGACATTTTTAAAGAAATGATAAAGCATTCGTTACAATTAGATGATAAATGTACTTGATGTGTCACCTGGGTTGGTTTCGTAAAGAGTGTAAAAAGTTTTAAGAATAGGCAAGTCGAAAGATGTATAATTGTATACATTATCATCTGTACAGAAAAAAAGCAGAAGATCAATTGATTCTTCACGTCAGGTTCACAGAAATACGTAAATAACAACGATTATAGATCAGACAATCAAAATTGAAAAGCTGGTCTGACATTTTAAGAACAATAATACGTTTTTGATCCTCTCTTTTTTTCTCTTCAGGATTCAATTAATTTAGAGATATAATATTAATTTATTATATATTAGCTTTCTTTTATAACGTAGAGAGCATAGAAACAGTATAACAAAGTATATAAAATGTTTATGAAACAACTATGCGCTGTTAGTTGTGAAAAAGGGATTTTTTATTTAAAAATTTATTTTGAGTTTAATTAAATTTTGCTCTAGATTCCTCCTCAAAGAACTGAATTAGAATTTTTCATTTTAACATAATTTTTCTTTAAATACTTTCTTGCATTTCTAGTAAATTTGTATAATTGCGTAACAGATTTTCACAAATAACAATGCAGGAAACTGAACGAATACCATTTCATGCATGGCCAAAGCCGTGCACTTTTAAAATACTTTTAATTTTTTCCCCTTATATTTACAATCACTCAGTGGCGCTCAGCTTACTTAATAATAGCTTAAATTGTAGCATATGTTAAGTTTTTATGATAATATTTAATTCGATTTTCTGAGCCTCTTAATGGCAACGATAAATTCCGTTGCAAAATTTCTTTCATCATTACTCCTAGCACCAAATTCTCGATCAAGAGAGAAAATTGCGGTGTATCTTCAATTTGTTTTCCTTAATCTATTGTTATAATTTTTTACAGCTATTTTCTAAGTATTGGACGTTGGTTACGATCAAATTTTAACAGTGCTATGCACTTTTTTCTAAAACAATGGAACTGACAACACTGTCTGAAAAAATTAGCTTTTTGTGAAATATGTTTTATCTAGCTCAAGTTTTATTAATTTAGTCCATACTACGGACCCACTTGTTCCGATATGTCGTAAAGGTAATGTTTCTCATGGAACAATGACGAAGAAGTCAATAAAAAACAATTTCCATCCTTACCATCTGATATGGAAGAAATATAAATATGCTTTAGCATATTATAGTTTTTAAAAGCTTTTTTTTTTTGAAAATGAATCGAAAATTTGTTTTACTGTATAGAAATTGAAGATATGAGATCTTTAAATTTAAAATCTTGTAGTGCATACAAAATTCATTAGTATTTTATACTGGCAAGGTAATTACCTACTTCAAGGGCTTATTTTTCAAAAATTTTAACAAAAAACACAAGGTTGAATTTATATTGAGAATTCTTTTTTTAATTGTATATTTTGAATACATTTTTTATTTAAGCATTTGAAATAAAAACAATTTTATTTTAAACAAATCGATTTATTATTTAAAGTTAGAAACTACTGTTAAAGAAAAGTTGAATTTTTAAAGTAAAACAATTTCTTTGCAGACAAACTAATTATAAATATTTATATTTGATGCTTGACTATACCTAACTCATCACAGCAGCAAATACGATCTATGATATGGAATGATATGAAAATTCGATAGGAAGAGTATAATAAGTATGTACAAAAAATATTCGAGTTTTTGTCCTAAGAAGTACCTAATTATTTAACTTATAACTTTACAAATACTAACTAATTTTTTGCCTTGAGTCGATTATAAATTCTCTGTAAGAGGAAGTTTTTAATTTTGATGCTCTTTTGTAGTCAAAATCAAACCTTCTGACATCTTTTGAAAGTTTCTTTAAAATTAGAAGCGTGATATTTGCTTGATATAGGATAGATTTTTGGATATGATTTAGGGATATTTTTGATAAATGTATGAGTGAAAATAGAAAAGTAATTCGAAAATTTGAAATTTTGCTGTGAATTTCTGCATATCTATATGGGTGATCTGTTGTCAAGAAACTAAATTTTTTTAAACACTTTCAAACTAGAAGCGATTTCAAATTCCAGCTCTGAATAATTTTAAATGTTTTTAAGTCCGATCATATTTTGGCTGACAGCCAAAACTTTGAAACATTAATAAATATTATAAATAGGAAAATAAAAATTCTTTTATATTTAATCTGTTTTCAATCACAGTATCATTAATTATTCTTTCCATAAAAATTGAGGATGTTTATCAATTTTATTAGAGTATAAAATTCTAAATATGGTTCTTGTTATTTGCTTCGTATGTTATTTATTATTTAAACAAAATTTTTTTCTCTTTATTTTTACAAAATTGATAAACACCCACTTTCAAAGTATAGCAAAATCAATCAAATTGATATAATAAATTGAAAATGTCAGTGGGAAGTGGAAAAACCGATTAATAATTACTAACTAATTGTTTGCCTTAGGTCGATAATAAATTCATAAAATGTAATAAAATCTCTGTAAGAGGTAGTTTTTAATTTTTTTGCTCTTTTATAATCAACATCAAACTTTCTGACATCTTTTGAAAGTTTATTTAAAATTAGAAGCGTGATATTTGCTTGATATAGGATAGATTTTTGGATATGATTTAGGGATAGTTTTGATAAAAGTATGAGTAAAAATAGAAAAGTAATTCGAAAATTTGAAATTTTGCTGTGAATTTCTGAATGTCTATATGGATAATCTGTTGTCAAAGAAATAAATTTTTTTAAAACACTTTCTAACTAGAAGCGATTTTAAATTCGAGCTGTGTATAATTTTAAATGTTTTTAAGCCTGAACCTATTTTAATTGACCACTAAAACTTTGAAACATTAAAAAACATTATAAATAGGAAAATAAAAATTCTTTTATATTTAATCTGTTTTCAATGACAGTATCATTAATTATTCTTTCCATAAAAATTGAGGATGTTTATCAATTTTATTAAAGTACAAAATTCTAAATTATGTTTCTTGTTATTTTCTTCATATGTTATTTATTATTTAAACAAAATTTTGTTCTCTTTATTTTTACAAAATTGATAAACACCCACTTTTAAAGTATAACAAAATCAATCAAATTAAATTAAAATAAATTAAATAAAATTAAATAAATTAAAAATGTCAATGGGAAGTAGAAAAACCGATTAATCAGGAACTCTAAAACGTAGCAATATTTTTTTCAGTCTGATGATAATTTTCATCATGTAATAAGAAGTTGGGCTGGGGAACGTTTTAGGAATCGGCAGTGACAAATTGGCTCAATATAGGGAACAAAAAATGATGAAAGTCATTATATAATATGTAAGTCGATTCCAAGAAGATATAAATTGTATTCATGTATGTATCTTTAATGGAAAAATAGAAGCACTTAATAAATGACAGGATATTAAATGTGAAATTACTTTAGTTATTCATTAATAATTTTGTTATTCATAATGATAAATTCCTCGTACGAAGAGGATGTTTCCGAATAAATTTGTTGAAATTGGCATCTTTCATCATTTCTTATGAATTATGAAAAAGGTTTTAATTTGAAAAGAATTAAAAATCATTTACGATTATAATTATGTTTCTTAGGCAATAAAATCTTTATAAATTCTTTGAAAGTTTCATTAACACTGATCTGTATTTCCAGAAATTCATCTATCAAAGTTTTAATTCTTTCTTCAATTTTTTTTTACTTATCGTATCTATGAAATTATTTTTAATGAATTGATATTTTCTCTCTTTCCATTGTTTTCGTTTCCTCCACAAAAACACTTTTGTTTTGAATATGAACAGGAAAAAAATTATGAATCCTATCCCAGATTAATTTATTTCACTTGAGATATAACAATTCCCTTCTAGAGGACCTTTCATAGGCAAGATAGGTTTCCAAAAATATTTACATGTCCAATTCGCAGGACAATACATTTTCTCCTTCCTTGATATTTTTTTGCTGTGGTTTATTCCAGACGTGTCTGTTTAATCAACATATTTCGTTCGATGAAGAAAGTGAATGAGTTTTGAGCTTTCAATTGCTTTTTCTTTTAGCTGATATTTCTGATTTTTCTGCTCAGCTATCGAAGGGATCAAAAGTCAAAGAACGCGTTTCCGGAAGTCGTCGAAGATTGCTAAAGTTTTGATACAGTAATGAAGAATGATCGGCATCGCCGGCACTGAATCGATGGCATACTTTATTTGCCGATTCCCATGGCTCTCGATAGCCTCTTGACATTCCTCCGCTGTCACCACTGTTGCCAAAGCCATAATTTCCTGAAAAAATAATTATCTAAATTTGTCTGGTTTCATATAGAATTTTCTTTAAATTGAAAATATAGAGCACATAGCTAAATTCCTGGAAACTTAAAGTGTGAAACTTTACCCAGGGTATTTTGAAATTTCAAATTCGAATTCATATTACCTAAATTTTTATTTATATCAGGGATCACAGTTCCCTATACCCCCTTTTTCCTTATTTTCTCCCTTTCCTCTATCCCCCCCTATTTTTCTCCAGATCCACTAATATCCCAATTTTTTAGAATTTTCCCCCCTTTTCTCTCTTTTTTATTTAAAGTTCCGATTAATTTTCTAAGAATTATAATGAATAGAAATTTATGATATTAAAAAACGCGTGTCACAATATTGAAACCTTAGAGATTTTGGAAATGTTTTTTCTAGAAGATTCTAGAAGACACTGAATCTAGAATCTTCTAGAAAAAACATTTCCAAAATCTTCTAGACTGACTCTAAATCTTCCGGATTTTTTCAATGTCTTTCAAAATTTTCCATAATCAAATCTTTTAAACTCTTTCAAAACCGTCTAATATCTTCTGGGCTTTTTTGAATATTTTGTAGAATATTTTTTCTGGGTTCTCCTATATTTTTATAAAATCTTAAAGAATTTCCCAAAATTCTTTGATACTTTAAAAAATATACTAGACTGTTCCAGAATCTTTTAGAACACTCAAGAATATTCTGAACTCCATATTTTCGAGAATTCTGCAGAATCATTGAGATTTAAATTTACAAAAAAACTCCCATAATCTTTAAAAATCGTGTAAACTGTTTTCAAAATTTTCCTAAAATTCTGTAGACTTTGCGAAACTCTTCAAAAAAAAGTCTGGAATAGATTAGGAAATATTAGAAATTTAGGATTGAATTTAGAAAATTTTTAAAGATTCTGAAACAGTATGAAATATTTTGAAAAGTCATAATAGGTTTTGGGGTGTTTTGAATATTTTCGAAGATTTTAAAACTCTGAAAGAGTCTGGATATCTTTGTAATAGCTTTAAAAAATTCTGGGAAATTTTAGAAGGTTCTAGAAAGGTTAAGGTTCTAGTTCAATTCTGGAGCGTTTTAGAAGGTTCTAGAAAGAAATTTTAGAAATTTTAGAAGGTTCTAGAAAGGTTAAAGGTTCTAGCTCAATGCTGGAGCGTTTTAAAAGATTCTGGAAGATTTTAGAAGATTTAATGAATCTAAAAATATACTGCACATTCGAAATATTCTAGAAAATTCTAGAATATTGTCGAAAAATCCAGAAGATTTTATGAAGCAGCTTAGAAAACTCTAGATAGTTCCAAAGGTTATGAAAGTCTAGTTTGTGGAGTATTTTATTAGATTGTAGACAGCGATGTAGGACTTTTGAGGATTTTTTAAGATTCTGGAGAATTTTAACCAGAGCTGGACAGTTTTTCAAGAAAAATGTATTTCAAGTATTTGAAGTACAAAATACATGTAATGTAATTTGTAATTGAAATGTATTGCAGGGAAGATACAATTTAGCCAATGTATTACAAATAAAATAGAAACTACATTTACGTATTTTTGTATTTTATTTGAAATACATTTAAGAATTACGTATTTTATATGAAATACTTGTATTTTAGATGAAATACATCCTAAATTAATTATATAAAATTAATATTTACCCTATGCGCACTATCTAAAAAGCCGTAAGTCCATGCAGTGGAGCTTCACAGAGCCTTGAATTCTTTGGATTTCACCATAATTCATGCGCACTATCTAAAAACCCGCAAGTCCATGCAGTTGAGCTTCACAAAGCCTTAAATTCTTTGGATTTCACCATGAATTCATTGGAATTTTTTGGAATTTATTTTAATGAATTTACCGTGAATTCTTTTAAATTCTTTAGAATTCATAATGAATTTTGCAGAATTCATAATGAATTCATTGGAATTTAATTATGATTCTTTGGGATGATTCTTCGGAATTCACCTTTAATTCTTTGGAATTTATCATAAATTCTTTGAAATTGACAATGAACTTTTCAGAATAAGCCATGAATTCATTGTAATTCTTTGGAATTCACCAGGAATACTTCAGAATTCACCTGGAATTCTTTGAAATGCACCAGCAATATTTCAGAATGAACCTTGAAATTTTTGGAACTTATCAAGAATTCTTTAGAATTCATCACGAATTCTTTTGAATTTAATTATGACCTCATCTTGAATTCTTTGAAATTCATCATGAATTATTTAGAATTCAGTGGAATTTAAATATGAATTCACCTTGAATTCTTCTAAATTCACCTTGAATTATTTGGAATTCATAATGAATTCTTTGTAATTGACAATGAAATCTTCGGAATTCCCCATGAATTCATTCGATTTTTTTGGAATACATCAGAATTCACCAGGAATACTTTAGAATTCACCTTGAATTCTTTGGAATTCATCAAGAATTCATTGGAATTTAATTATGAATTCTTTGGGATTCTTTGGAATTCACCTTGAATTCTTTGGAATTGTTCATGAAGTCTTGAATAAACTCTTTGGAATTCACCTTGAATTCTGAAGAACTCCAAATAATTCCTGATGAATTCCGAAGAATTCCTGGTGAATTAGGAAGAATCCCTGGCGAATTCCGAAGAACTCCGAAGAATTCATAATTAAATTCCAAAGAATTTCGATGAGTTCATTGTAAATTTAAAACAATTTCAAAGAATTCAAGGTGAATTTCGAAGAATCCCAAGAAATTCATAATTAAATTCCAAAGAATTCCAAAGAATTCATGGTGAATTCCGAAGAGTTCATTGTGAATTCTAAAGAATTCAAGGCTCTGTGAACCTTCACTGCATGGACTTACCGCTTTTTAGATACTGCGCATAGGTTTAATATTCTATTTGTTACTGAAATCTGAATTTTCTTATAGAGATGTTATTTATTAACTTCTACAGGCTTCCTTGGTGTTTTTAAAAGAAACTAATTTCCCTCCTTGTCCCCTTTTTTCGAAAAAGAAATCCTCTATTTTCCCTAAAATAAATCTTCTAAACCGTTGTGATCCCTGTTATGTATAAAACTTAGATATTCTTGAAACCTTTGCAAATTCTTTGGACTCCATGAATTTGAATGTGAATTTTAAATCAATGGCATTATTATCAAATGTACAAATCTTTTAATAATTAAAAAGCAATCAATATTAAATTACCTGGTGACTCGCCAGGTGACGTGGTGGGTGTTCCAGCAATTGGAGAAAGAGGTTCGTAGGGTGGTGGGGGAGGAGAAGATGGTGATGGTGTCGGCGAGGGATGAGGAGGTCTCAGGACGGATTCGGGGTCCAGGCCCAAAATTTTGAGTATACGATGTGGATCGGTCCGGACCCAAATTTCTAAAAGGTCCACGGGCCAATCTGTTTGCGTGCAAACCTCTATTAATTTAGCGGGTGGATTCCAACAAAGCGCATCAGGCGGATGTGATGAACTTCTCGCTAAGACTCCACTTCCTGATCTACCCGCTGGCGTTGGAAGATTGGGATTACTCTGGGGCGAGCTAGCCAGAATTTGTAGAGCCTGAATCGCATTTCTCACCTATAGATAATTAAAGTTTTTTGAAACTTTATTTAAGAGGGTATACAATTTTTTTATTTTATTTTTATTTTATTTTCTTATAGGCGCATATTTTATTTTTTGAATATTCTCGGCCATGTTACATTAGAAAATCTTGAAAATTGTGGAAGATACAGTTTAAAACGTCGGAATGGGTCCGCGTCCGTAGTGATATCCGTGAGCCTGGAGGAGTCCCACGGGGGTGGCAGGGGTGAAATTAAAAAACTTCTATTAAATAATTAGAAAGCTACATTCTTCTTCTCTAAAATGACTCCTCAATGAACACAATTGGGCAAGTAGTTTTCCCGAAAAAAAAATATTCATTTGAGGGAACATAATGTAGGAGAGAGTCGGCTATGGTGGCGGTGTGGGGCACGGTGGTAATTTCGAATAACGCCCGTAGTTTTTTAATTTTATATTATTTTTTTTGCATGAAATGACTTTTTTATTTGGAAAAATAGGGCTGTAATGTTATTTCTGCTTTAAAA
>JBAGKK010444879.1:0-17622 GCA_037177015.1 Euceroptres primus
TATATAAATTTAATAATCAAAAATATTTTCTTTATTAATTTGGGTTTAAGAAAATCGCTTGAAATGAGTTGAAAAAGATGATTATGGAGTGATAAGTTGAATATTTTACGGTTAAAGATGGTAAAAAGCGCTCCAAAGTCTGTCTCCAAGTTTTGTGTAAGATTTTACGATTTTGCTATTTTAAGATGAAACTCGAAGATCATGATTCAAACTATTCAAATACGACGTAGATTTGTTGATTTTAGGCTAACGAAGATTTTCATATAGCAGAACATCGAGTTCTCATCATAATTTCTGAATAGCTGTAAATAATAATCACTATTTTTGCACAATATATTTCATAAAATATTATATTTCTCGAACTATTAATTCAAAGTTTTATTAAAAGAGAGGACATCTTGAAGCTGTAAAGTCAATATCAAATAAATCGGGCAGTCACAGATGTTTTCCATATTTTTAATAACTTTGGAATATTTGGAATATAACGGAAATAATAATAACAATAATAATAATTCCTATAACAACTTGGAAAATTTTTAAAAGATTCTTCAAATATTTGGAATACAACGGAAATAATAATAATAATAATTACTATAATAACTTTGAATATTTTTAAAAGATTCTTCAAATATTTGTTATGTCATGGTCGAATATCATGCATTGCAAATTTTGTTAGGGCAGTGACGAACCAGTATATTTCTTGATCTTTCTATTTCGTCTTTTCATACTCTCTTGAGTTCAACGTGTTTTAAAAAAAATATTTTAGGCAGCATGGAATTTCGTGGTCTAATATGGTCAACTTTCTAACAATCACCCATATATTATGAGCGGTTGAAAGTAAAAACGGGACAAAATAGTTTGTGAGTCTTTACTCGGAAGATTTCTTTGTTCCCTTTTTACTCAGAAAAATTTATGTTCCATTTTTACTCAGAAACTTTTTTTGGCCCGTTTTCTCTTTTAGCCGCTCAATATGAACGATGATTATAGACTAACTATTAAATATTTCTCCTTCATAAAATTCGAGTGTAAGCAACTATTATCTTAATTCTACTTTGAATTTTAGTGAGTTTCAAAACTCAATCTACGAAAATCGAGTTATTCGTTTATTTTCCAGTTTTGTGAAAAAAAAATTTTTATGTACAGTTTTTTATATCAAATGCTAATAAAAAATGAAAAGTAAAAAAAACATTACTTTTTTTAAGTTAGGGTTTTTTTTAATTGAGTAAAAGTTACATTTTTTACATTAAAAGTTCATTAAATTTATAAATTTTATGTTTATATTTTTATTTATATTTATAAGTTATAAGTTCATTTAACATTAAATTAAAATTTTAAAAAATTGTAGTATTAGGTATGAGATGTCTTCAGTTCGCATTTGAGAAGAAAGCTATAGTTTCCTTAAACCTCAAAAAATTTCTTCTTTGACTTTACAGCTATTAAAAAAAGGCGAAAAATACTAAACTCACAAATTTTTAAGAAATGTAACGTTTCAGAAAAAAAATTCGAGATCTAAGGAAATTATGACTTGTTTTTCCATTGCAACTAGTCAGAGGGTAAGTGTACCAGTGGTTGAATGCGCTTGAGTGAATGAACACGATTTCTCAAATAAGAAATTGCAATTATTAACCACATTATTTTAAACTTCATTAAATTTACAAAAAAGTATGTATTGGGAAAATTACAGCAATATACATGAAATATGATTAAATTTATCGTAAAATGAACGAAAAATATTTTTTCAACGAGTATCACAAATTTAGAAGTGTAGCAGTAAGGGCTTTGAATGAACGCGTTCGTTAATATTGAAAATTCTATGATAAATAAATATTATCTAATGTAAAGTTTTTTTCACCGATAAATATAAGGTCAATATTTTAATATTATGTCAAAATTTCTTTAGTAAAGCTTAATAGTAATAGAAAAATAGGATGTTCAATTACCAATACTTTGATAGGCTACTTTTAGTGAATGAATAGACCTCTGCTGGACTTCTCGTGTCACATGTGTGTCATATGTTGTCGTGGGAAAAATATGTGAAAATCATGAGAATGTATAAAAATATCTCATGCACATAACTGCATAAAAAAGATGTGGGTAATTGTCAAATACAATGCTCTTCCGCTTAAAGACTGGTTTCGAGGATGGTCTTGGACTTAAATCGGGTGTCTCTACACGTAAACAGTCAGGGCCGTGTGCACTATTTCTGTTTGACTTTTGTCACGAATAAAAAGTATTTTTTAAATATAAGTTTAATTTAACGTTTACTTTAATTTTAAGTTTTATTTACTTATTATTTATTAATTATTAAATATAACGCATAAATAAAACACTGAAAACGAACTGAAGCGAACTGACAAAATTATCCGCTTAGGATGCTGCCCGTTTTGTGGCTACGGTACTTGCGAAACTCCGCTAAGCTCCTAACTCAGCTTTCTCGTCCCCTTGGACCCCTCACCTTCGGCGAAAATTCCTGGAACCCATATTCCGGAGGTACATAAAGCGGAAGAGCAGTGTAGTAGGCAAACTTTAGCACCCACAGTGGCAATCACATTATTATAAGAAATTAAATATTTCATAACGGAAATTGATCTTATCACATCTAAAAATTTAAAATCCAAAGGGGGAATTTTTGAAAATAAAAAATAATAATGAAATTCTTATAAGAAATATGGAAAGTGAATTTGAGGTTAGGAGTTTAATGAAAGAAAGCGCGAGCTTTTAAAAAGTTCAAAAGCCCGATCATTCTACAAACCTTTTACAATAAAAATTGTAAATACTCCCTTATTGAAATTTAACTGCAGTTCCTTAAATTTTTATATTAAAATCTGAACAGCTTTTAAATCTGTTATTTATTGTGGTGACTTTGTAACATATATAAACAGAGGTTAGGAAATAGTCAACAAACCGGCCCACCTGATCCAAGCGCATGCGCATATAAGTAGTCGTACGCTCTGCTATGTACCGCACGGGAATGACGCGAGAAAAATGATATAGTTTAGCCTTTCTTAAAATTTATAAAAAAAATATCACATTTTAATCATAAATAGTCGCCTAATTATGAAAGAAAATACGGCTGAATAGGTAACGGAATGGTTTTTATAATTTTTTTTCACTCCAAAACTGGTTTTTAACACACGGACGGGAATTACGTTTTTGTTGTCAAAATGCACTTTTCAGTTTTATTATTGGATTTCCAAAAAAACAGAGTTAATATTTTAAGCTTAATTTTATAGAATATTGCATTAAATGATACGCTTAATATTTCTGTATTTATTACTCAACTGTAACTACAATATTTTACTAGAAAAAAAGACGGACGGTAATGACGACTAAAATATCAAAAATTGAGGGACAGACTTTAAGGTTTTCACAATATTATTTATTTGGCTTGAAAAATGTGCATAAATTAAAATTGTGTTCATCTAAAGTTTAGAAACTTGATACGTTAAGCGTTTTTTAGGTTACTGTCTAAAAAAACGAGAAAATTAGTATATCTTTCTGCAAAGTGAGGTTGGGACGCTGTACGGTAATGACGTTTAGGGTGTTCTTATATTAAATTAAAGTAAATAGGAACAGAAATGGAAAAAAAACTGTCCATTTTGTAGAGGATGATAATAAGTATTAAATAAATTTTTTTTAAATCAGTAAGAGATTCTAATTTAATGTTATATTACTGGGACTTCAAGTTTGCCTTGAATTTGACAATTACCCATTAGGGTGGCCGGAAAAAAACACATTTCGATTTTTCGAGTTTGTAAAACGAATAACTTTAGTTAATTCGAAGATACTCAAGTTTTTTTTTAGATTTTTAAAATAATATTTAGAGGTCGCGCATTAAGATTCATATTCTCATTTAAATATAACATGGGAAAAGTCGACTATTTTTTCATTCTCTATTATGATTCCGAAGTTATCAACTTTCTTGCCTGAAATTTTAAAGTGGTATTCCCGAGAAGTCTAAGATATATTCAAATACTTTTTTAAAATAAAATATTAATATTAAAAAGAAGTTATTGACCGTTAAAAAGTATGATTTTTACCTAAAATTGCAATTTTCAAAGGCCTGTTTCAAGATCCAAAACTGTGTTCAGAAATTTCAAATTTAAACAGTTTCTTCATCAAGAGCTGAATTGTTGATTTTTCAAAACACGAGGCGAAAAAAAGTTGAATAAATTCGTCAAAATTGCAAAACAAAATAGACTTGTTTTCTCCAAGTTGACAGTTTTACGAGTTTATGACGATCCTAATGAAGGGGTTAGGAGCAGTAAAGAGCTTGGTTGTGAGACCCTCTAATTCTGAGAAAGGGACAAAATATTCAACCTCGACCCTCTACATTTTTTTTCTGCACAAGTAAAGTTTTTTTTCTGTTTTGTTCTGTTTTTCTCAAAAATATTGCAGCAAAATCAAATAATCTTAAGTAACCAGAAATGATAAATTTTGAAATTTGTGATTTTTATTAATTAATTATAGGATCACATTATAAAATACTCAAAAAGTTATAATTAAATAATAAATAAATAATTGAAAAGTTATAAAAGTTTATTAATAATTGTTAATGTAACAATAAAATTTTATAACTAATTAATTAGTATTACAAATTAATGAATTATTTTTTTCAATAATTTGTATTACCTAATAATTTCAATGAAATTATATTTAAGAACATTTGTAATTTTCTTCGCACTGAATATTTTATCAACTCAAAAACGTGAATCACATATAGAATTTTTAAAAGATTTTTTCAGAGAATTTTTATCACAGTTAGGAAAAACTTCTCTGTGTTTTTTGGCAAGTTGCAACAAAAACTGTTCTTGATCTTCACCTTTATTCTCTACAACTTAACCTCATCCAATTTTTAAATATAAATAAATCAGTATCAAGTAGAGTTATTTGATTATAAAATTTTCTGTTTGAAAAATTATTTTCTAATGATTTCAGCCGTTAAAATATTTATTTTTTAAAGTAGGACAAGGTGAAGTTGTAGATAATCTTTTTCCCGAGAAAATAAGCTATTAAGTATTCTTTAAAATTGAATCATTTTTAAAAATGTTCTAAGAAGCGATAAGAAAAAAATTTCAATAGAAAAAAATGTTTTAAATAAAAAATTTTGTATGTTTAAAATTTTTTCATGAAAAATAAGATTTTTTCTTTTAAACAATACCATCAATAATAAGATTACATTTTTTGAAAATATAATTAAATATGTTTTCCCGAAACCTGTTTTTTTCGTGGCCATAATACCTTAAGAGATCATTCACAAAATACGTAATAATTTTTAGGGTGGGACGGGAGACTATTACAGGAATAATAACAGAAAACCATGATAAAAGGGGTTAAACATGTCAAATATATGTATCGTGTATTTTGTGAATGGACACTAATAGAAAATTTGATTCAATTGGTTCTTTTATAATTTTATTTATAATTTATAAGTCTAAAATTTATGTAACTTATAAGAGCAACAAAGACACTCTTATGCGGGCGGATTTTGCTGTCGTACTCGCACTCACGGTATTCTATTTTTTTTCAAAATACCCTTTCTCAGCTTGGCTGTATACCTGAAGAAAATCCGGCATGGGCTGGGCGTTTGGGTGAAATTTTTATATACTATGCCTCTGAGCCCACTCACTTATTCAGCAACGATCCACCTATTAAGTTTTATTTCGTGGTTTTGGGTAATAAGTTTGTGGAGAAATTTTTACGACTCAGTTGTCATTTCAAGAGATTTTTAACTTTTCTAAGATGAAAATTCGAACGCGATGCGCGACCTCTAAATATTATTTTCAAAATCTAAAAAAGAAAACCTCCCGAGTATCTTCGAATTAACTAACGTTATTCGTTTTGCAAACTCGAAAAATCGAAAAGTGCTTTTTTTCGGCTACTCTATTACCCATGTAAGGACTTTCTCAATTTCTCATGTTTCTAAAAGTGGTATTTGATATTACTGTTGTTATTCTAAAACAACATTACTTTTTGGAATTCGATTACTCATTGTTTCATTCAAATGTCAAAATTCTAAATGTTCATTCACTAAAACACTTCATTCAATAACTGAAAAGAGTCGTTCATTTACTACCTCATCTGCGTTCATTTATTAACTCAAGTGTTCATTTACTTCTACATTTGCGCATAAGTTATTTATTTCTTGATATCTCTTTAAATAGATTCATTTAAGCTTTCAGAAATTTTATTCCGTTAATTCAAAGTTTATGTGACGTGGAATGAAGAAACCAGCCTTACGACCAAAAAATCGATTTTCAGGTATTTATTGATTCTGAATAATTAAGATGTCCCCTAGGGTAAGTATTGTAATTACTGCGGGTGTACGTATTACTGCGATTTTTTTTCTAATTAGAGTAAAATAAGTATAAATAAGTTTTTTTCCCCAAAAAAATTCATGCAATTAAATAAGAATTGACTCTATCCTATTGCAAAAGCTGAAATATTGATAAATTAGTTATATATTTTTTATAAATATTTAAAGAACAAACATTCGCAAAAAGTGAAAAATCCACCATTTTTCTTCTGTTTCATTCAAAAACCAGCACTTAGGTAACTGAAGTATTTAATAGAATTGCTAATTTATGATTCACATGCTTGTAAATATGTAGAATTTAAATCCGCAATAATAGTACCTCAGTTCGCAGTAATACGCACACGTTTTTTTTTCAACCGCAGTAATAGGTACAAAATGTTATTTGTCTAATTTTTTAATTTTTTCATACGTTACGTTACGTTAGGTTCCCGTACTTGCCTATTTTTCTGTATGCACAAAATACATTATGCTTTCGGATGAAACGGAAAAGTCTTGTAATTTCAATACCAAATAAGAGAAAAATTCTATTAAAGTGAGGTTAAAGCTTGACATCGCAGTAATTGGGACAGTTACCCTATCGAATAAAAAAAATCCCCATTGCT
This sequence comes from Euceroptres primus, assembly GCA_037177015.1. Classification (NCBI taxonomy): domain Eukaryota; kingdom Metazoa; phylum Arthropoda; class Insecta; order Hymenoptera; family Figitidae; genus Euceroptres; species Euceroptres primus. The sequence continues at coordinate 6,919 of JBAGKK010444879.1, forward strand.
CCACGATCAAAATTGAATTTTCTGGAACTTAAACTTTTACGAGGGCCCCTTTGCCCGGCACTGGTCGTTTCTCACAAGCGGTAAGAATTTTCTGGGTTAATATATAAGGACCATTTGATTCTTAAATATATATTTTTCAATTCTTATAATCAACGGAGTTTAAGTACGGAGATTATAGTCGCCTTTCGTGAGAAATGATAAAGTCGGAAAAATTCTCATCATACAATTTTTTACATTTCTTGATGTTATGAGTCGTTTTGCGGTTTAGCTGACCCTGAGTTCCGAAGTTTTTACATCTTTGACTGCAACAGTACTTCAGGAGTCAGTGTTCACAGTTCAGCTAGGTTTGGTATCGACTTAGTAGGCAAAAAAGATAAAAAAAAGATTTGATGGGTTTTTCTCGACTTTTTCACTTATAATGATCGACTACTATATTCTCAATACTTGCTCTCTAAATCTGAATCAGTGAAAAGTGTGTCACTAAATCAAATCAATAATGATTCTCACTGATTTTCAGTGAAAATCCTTACTGATGTGATTTAGTGACACTTCTCACTGATTCATATTTAAAGAGTAAATAGCACGGAGAATAGCGTTTAGACCTTTTTAGAGACCTAGCCTTTCATTAAATCTCGTAAAAATGCAAAATTATTAAAGCAATCCGGGTTTTAAGTGACGGGAAAAATGTCTATTGGAGCGCCGCAGCAAAAACCTTAAAATTTTTCGAATCGTTTGATGCTCTGCATCAAAGCAAAAGCAAGTGACTGTCGAAATATTTACGTACGTTGGAACTTAAAGTGCGTACAATCACTATTAAATGTTATTTTTGTTAATTTCTTTGATACTAGGTTGTACGAATTTGTTTGTTTTAGAACCCTTCAAATTTTCCCAGACTGTCTTGGAAATTATAATCGCTGCCTCTTCACTTTTTCTCAGGACAGTCTTAGACATGTTAGTGGATCAATTTTTTTTTAATTTAACCAAATTTCCTAAAAAGTCCAAGACTTTCTGTTGTTCTTTCTATTACTCAGTGTAATAAAGTGTTGAAATCTTTTTAAATTTCTTTTTATATTTTATCACTTTATCTTTTACTTTCTTTTTTCCCAACACTTTTTAAAGTGATATATAAATAACTTTAACTTTAAATATCTTTTTTATCTTTTCATCTCTTTATCTTTTAATATCTTTTTTCCAACACTTTTAAAGTTAAAGCTTAAAAAGAGGATTTCGTAGAAAGTTTTGTTCATTTCAATTAGAAGGGATTTTAAAGTAATAATTGGTACAGGAAAAGATAATACAAATACATATATTTTAAGGATGGATAAAAAAAATTTGGAAATAAAAAACAGCCTAGCACTGAAAAGCATAATTTGTTGTCTCTTATAACATGTGCCAAATTTAAAATAAATAGATCAATATCCTGAGGTTCTGCAAGGCTAAAATAAGTTTTAAAAAATCATTATTTTCAAAATTTTACGAAAATCACTAATTTTCATTTTTTTCATAATATACACAATTTTCAGTATTCTTATCGGATTTTATTATTTGGAGTTTTTCTAGGAGAAAATCTCATTTTTATAATCCTCAAAAAACTAAAATAAAATTTGAAATCTTTGCAACCAATCCTAAAATTTTATTGAACCTCTGGAAACTTTCTAGCACTCAAAATTTACTCAAAAAAATGGAGAAGATTTTAGTATTTAAAATTGTAGAATCTTTATTCATTTTATAAGGTTTATCAGGAATCACAGTGGTTGAGTTCAATTTTAGGGGAAATAGGGGGATATATTTTCGAAAAGAAGGATTTTTTAAAAAGGGGGAATTTTTTAATTAAAAATATCAGCGGAGTGAATAAATATTAATAAATGGAATGTTTTTATAAATTATCTCAAATTTTATTAACAAATAAAATTACATGTCTTACTTTCAGGTGCTAAGCTTTGTTGAAGTTTAACGAGCTAGAGTATTGACGAAAAAATATTTATTTAACAAGCTAAAGTATAGACGAAAAAATATTTAAGTTCATTAACTAACTATTCTTTTTCTAGTTGGAAAAAGAATTTTTTAGTTGTGAAAATTTTTTAGTTCTGAAAATTTCACCGTTACAGCACAAAAACGAATGTATTGATTAAATTTTTAAAAAAGTAGTTGAATCGTATTTTAAATCTGACTTTTGATGAAATAATGAGTGATTACTCGAGTGAATCGAACATTCCAAATAAAGTAAATTAAAAGTTTTTTAAATAGCGATGACAAATTTTTAAACCATATTCAAAGCTTTATTTTTAAATGATAAAAAATAAATTAATGATAGCTGACAGCAATCGTCATTTTTTAATGTAATAAATTTTTATTTATGAACATTCTTGGAAAAAACTTAAAAAAACTTCGAAAAAAAGGGGAAAAGGGGGAAATATCGCAATTTAAGGGATTTTAGATGATTTTTCGAAAAATAGGGGGAAAAGGAGGAATAGAGGGGACAAGGGGGAATAGGGGACTGCCTGTAATCCTTGGGTTTTGTTATTTTAAATGTTGAAGTCTTTTCAATTTTTTCTTGAGGTGAATTTGTCTTGAGGTAAATTTTGAGTGCGAGGAAATTTCTAAAAATGAAATTTTCTCATAGAAAAACTGAAAATAATACAATCCAACCAAGAACGTGGAAAATTGAGGTTATTATGTAAATAAAGAAAAAATTAAGATTAGTGATTTTTGCAAAATTCAGAGAATAATGTTTTTTTAAAAATTGTTTTAGCTCCGCGGAACCACAGGATATTGATCGATCTACTTCAAATTTTCGCACAAGTTATAAGGTACACAAAATGAAGCTTTTTAGTGCTAAGCTGTTTTTGATTTCCAAAATTTTTTTTCCAACCCACTCTAATATAAAATAAGTAGTTTAGATAATTTTTGGATAGACAGTTAGTAGTGCAAATAGGTTTTTGTACTATAAATGGTAGTACAAAAATGATTCTGAACTAACTTAGAGACCGAAAGAAATGTATAAATGAAATTCTCTAATTTTCAGGCAGCAAGCCAAGTAATAAAAGAAAAATTACTCCATATTGAAACAAAAATATAAATAAATATGAAATTAATTAAAAATAAGTAGAATCAACCGTTTTCACTCAAGAGACAGGTCAAGTAATAATTAAATAAGCTCCTATATATTTTTGTTCATAGAAGACTTATTATTAATATAATTAAGAACAAACGTTCTATTACAAATTTTCTTTATCAATTACTTTCTTAAGAAATTAATAAACCAAAGCAGAGAATTAAAACCCACTCACGATCAATAAAACTGAAGAAATGGTAAATACACAATCATGACCTAATCTATTTTTACCTAAAATAAAGTTCTTTTCTAAAGCTCTTATTTTTTCCTAAAGCTCTAACTTGATTTTATTAATTTTTATTTGGTTAATTTTGAGTTGGAGTGTACAGACTAACACCCTTAATTTTGAACTGAAAGCATCGGAATTGAACAATGTTTATAAATTTAAATGTATATTCGATTTTGGAAACACTTCTAAAAGTTTTAAAACCAGAAAGTCTCTGAAATTAACATCAATCCAATCTTTAGATGTCCAATTAATTATTTATTTACTTTTTCACAAGTTAAATTTTCATTCTTCAAAAAGATGGGAAAACATTTACTATTCTATAAATATACAGAAGATATCTGAAGATATCAACATATTGAAGATTTATCTTTCCTGAAAAATGTTCAGCGACTTCCGTAAAGCTTGTTTAAAGCCGAAGTATTTTCTTTATCATTTAACTTTGGTAAAGTTTAAATTTCACTTCCGTAGTGAAATTTTATTCAGAATGCACAAACCCTTTTAAATTTTTTCAGATAAATGAAAACTTTGCTGGAGAAAGTTCAATGTTCATAATCTCTTTACATTTTTAGATAAAACTTGTTTTTATAAAATCCTTGATTTTACTCAGAAAATTGAGATTCACTTCATGAAATTTTGCACCCAGCATAAAATAGATTAGTTTGTCTGGATTAACTTTAACTCCAATTAGTAAAAAGTTTTAAAAACAAAAATCAAGAAAGTCGACTCAATCCTTACCGAATCCAAAAAATGTCAAGAACTCCAATTGCCACAAACTTTTATTAATTCAGAGTTTGGAAATGTTGGGTATTTTCACAACTTTTCACAACGTTCTCTCACGTTTTGAAAAGTTGTTAGATTATCCAAACTAATGAAAGACCCAGCAATTCTATAAAAGTTGAAAGCATTTCAGAATATTATAAAGGATTCAGGAACCAATGAACAAATTGAGCTTCTAGAAAATACGCAAACATTGCTCCCCGTGAAGCTTTTAATAAAAAAAGATAAAATAAATCACAGTAAAATTTCTCTCTGCAAAGTACAAAAAGAGTTCAATAAAATGCATAAAAGCAGTAAAGTTCTGAACTTCCTTTTTTCGGATACGTAATTAGACTTGTTTCACATTTTCATAATCCAATCTCTCAATCCTGAGAGCGTCACCATTTGAGGATTTAAATTGTAAAGCAGATTTATAATCTAGGTAATCATCATAATGAAGCAGATGAAAATCACATTTGATCTGGGGAAAGTTTCCTTCTACTTTTAGGAGTAGTATTTAACCGCAGAATCCTGATCGTCTATTGCTCTCGGCGATAAATTCAACTCAACGAAATTGTAAGCAAAGTTTTCAGTGACATTGGGATGGATAACGAAGCTGGAAGGAAGGGAAATCAGGAAGAGACACCAGATAAGAGATGCAATGAATGAGAGAAGAGCGTGAGATTCTCACATAAATGAAGGTAGAACTTAGACTTTTGCGGACAAAAACTTTTGCAAAAGGTGTGGGATATTTTATTTCTAGTGGATACTGATATTTCAAGCAGTTCCTTATTTTCCCCTTGATGCCCCCTTCCTTCGATTTCCCCACACCATATTATTCCAGAAACTTCAGAGAACGACGTCTGGGGAATCTACACTTCCACTTTCGTCGCCTGGTGATATTGCACTTTGTTCAGGTCATTGAATAAAAATAGATAAGTGGTATTGGGAATGGAGTTTAAACTTCAAGCGAAGAATCGGAAATGGAAGCTGTCGAATTTTCACGAAACTCCTCTTAATACGTTCCAGAATCGATATTGATATTAAATTTTCTTTCGTTTGCTTAACTGGCTTAAATTTAAATGCAGAACAAAGTTTCAATTTGATAGAAATAATTTTACACATTTTCAGTTCTTTGCTTTAATAAATAATGATTGTCATTTTAGAATATTTCCAAACATGAATTCTTCTCAATTCAGCGCACTTTAAATAGAAAGAGCTTTCAAATATTCATGGGTTTTTAAATCTGAAAATAACCGAAAATATCGGAAAATAATATTTGCTTCCAACTCTAATAATAATAATAATAATAATAATAATAATAATAATATAAAAATAATAATTATTTTTAATTCTTGACTTTTTAAATGTAAAAACTCGTTTTATGTAAGTTGGAATGAGTTGAACTTTTATTGAAGTCAATGATTTCTAATTGAAGACATGAGAATGACAACTCGTTAAAGACCACTTGAATGTTGGCCCCCCCAAGTAATAGTTGCAATAAACTTATTTAGGGGCCAACTTCAAATGGTCTTTACCGAGTTGACATTCAATTTCTTAGACAAGATATTCAATTTCACTCAATGTCGAGTTGTCTTCAGTTGAAAGGGTTTGGGCACGATTTGTGAATAATTGTGCATTGAGCTGCAAAATTATAAAATTTTTCATTTAAATGCTTTTGGGTTTAGGACTTTCTATACGTCAATTTCAGATTTAAAATACAGGGTTGCTACAACATTCCAATTTCAAAATTCCGTGACTTTTATCCTGAGTAATTTTTTATTTTCCCTGACCGTTATTTGCCGTTGTAATTGTAATTATAAATATAATTGTATAATATCATAATTATATAATCATATATACATAATTATATGACTATATCATTATAATTAATTATTGAATTACAATTATAATTTAATTTGTTGAATCAAAAAAAATTCCATGTCTCTTTCAGGTGTCCCTAACTTTCCTTGAACATTTTTAATTTCCTGACTTTCCAGAAACCCTGACCTGTAGCAACCCTAAAATATAATTTTTTTTGTCAATTTAAAATGAAAAAACAGAAAAATATGATACATTTTGCTCACCGGTAACGTGGGATAATTATTGTATTCGTTGTGCGTATAAGTAGGCAAACTCTGCAGATGATTAGATTGTTGGACTGGAAGTGAAGTTGCTGGAAGCCCATCAGGAGTTCGTGTATTCTGAGTGGCTAATGGAGTACCCGCTGTAGATCCAGTTAGTTGATAATCTGAATCTATCAACATAAAGAAAAAATAAATTCATTGAATTAGAACCCCATGATTAAAATTCAAAACTTTATTTTATTTTAAAACCACTTTATTTTTGCCAATAATACAAACATCATTTTAACTTAAAAGTTCAAACCTTTAAATAAAAATCAATTCCAGAATCTTGTTATGTAACAAAATAAAATAAAAAAAGTCGTAAATAAAAATCAGTTCGATTATTTACAGTAATGATAATTTTATGATAAAAACAAATTAGATGGCTTCTTAAATCTTAATATTATAAAATAATATTAATAAATAATATAATAAAGTAATATTGTAAAATATTAATTAAATAAAATTTCGCAAGGTCTTATGAGAATTTCTTCTGGATTATTATTAAGGATCTACTCGTCGTAGAGTCAACCTCAAAATCAATCAAATCTTTATATTCATTTAGTAAATCAAGAAGAATACATCCAAAGTTATTTTCAACGAATTTTTAAAGAGAAACCTAACGTTAGTCAGGGTACTTTAGAACAAAATACTTTAAGTCTTTAATTATTTATTTAAAAATAGTTTTCTCTGAAGATAACTGACAGAGAAACCTAAGGGTACTTTTGAAAAAAATATTTCGAGTCTTAATTATTTGTTTGAAAATAATTTTCTCTGAAGAATCTTGACATTTCTTTGATTCTGGACATTTCTCTGATTCTTGTCTTTCTCAAAATGTTTTTCTTTTCGATCACTCATCCCAAAATCTTTCATTTAGCAAGAAATGAATCGTCAAATTTTATCAAATTAAAAAAATAATTTTAAACCGTGGTTCAGAGGCATCAAAGTTTTTGGGTCTCAGAATTTTATGTAGCTACTTAAAACGGGACTATTATGTTAGATTACAGTTATACATACAGAATTATATACTTGAGTAAATTTCTGACATTTTGAGACCAAATCCAACTGTCTAAGTTGGGAATTTGAATGGGTCATTTCTAAAGTTGCATAGTCGAAAACCCGAATCTCGACAAAATCGACACTTTTCAAACAAGTGTCATTCAGTCAATTTTCAACTTAGACTGTTGGATTTGGAGTCAAAATGTCAGGAATTTACTCAAGTATATGATTCTATATTTGTAACTCTGATCTAACATAATAGACCCTTTTCAAATAGCTGTATGAAATTCTGAGACCCAGAAACTTCGAAGTCTCTGAACCGCGGTTTAAAGTTTTTATTTCAGTCTGAAAAAGTTTGACGATTCATTTCTTGCCAAATGAAAAAAGATTATTGGGTGAGTAATCAAAAAGAAAAACATTTTCTTTTTTCAGCAACCCTAGTAAACATCCTTAAGATTTTTGTAACATTTGATTGGTTTTTACTGCTAAAAGGAATTGAAGAGAAGTTTTTTTTTAAAGTGGGTGGAGTCAGCGTCATCTGATCACGGCAATTTTCATGTCGGGATGGGATTTCGCTCCAATTCAGAATATATGATTATTTGATAGTGACAAAGAATTCCATCTAATATTTTTCAAAAAGTCGAAAAAATGGCGGACTAATGGGACTTTGAGTTTTTGGCCAACTTTTTCTTTAAATTGGTTCTAATTGGCCGATTTAACTTTTTGAAGATTCAATTTACTGTTATAAGATACACTTCAAAATAATAAAAAAACAAAATAAAATTAAATTAAAATTAAAAATGAAATATTTTCCAGTAGGACTGTAGAAGTTAAAAAATTTATGGAATTTGTTATAAACAAATAAGTGGAAAATGGTTTCGCGGAGATTAGCAGTGTTTAGTCACCTAATTTCAACTAAATTTTAACCATTTGTAAACAAATAGCTTTTCTGAGTTAGACTAATGAAAAGTAATAAATAATTTGTTACTTAATAAACAAATTTGATAAATAATTAACCGTTTAATTTAATTGTGATGAATAAATATCGTTGCTTTTACAGAATCGGCTATAAATTATTCTATAATAACACACAGTTTATATATTTGATCACCCGATAACAATTGATAAATGTTTAAACAAAGCTAATCAACAACTGCGCTATTTGGCTATTTTTCGACATATAGACTTCATTTTTTCAACATAATCCACTGGAAATAACTAACTTTCAACCTTTGTCAGATACAATACATTGTATCTGAACGCCTAACGGTGAAAAATGGCTAACTAGTGCACTGATTAATTAAGCTCGTATATTCAATTATAAGTTATTATCAGTTCACCAAAACTGATAGCAAGGAGTTATTGTTAAGTAATTAGCAGTAGATTCCAACAAGAAACACGAATTTTTCAGATTTTAAAAAGATAAGACGAGAAAAATTTATTTATAAAATTGTTAATAACAATAATAAATGTTTTTCGTTGTTCAAAAGTTCTAAGAAAGGTTGAAAATTATTTATTATGTTGACTATGTTGAAAAAATGAAGTCCATAAGCCAAAAATAGCCAAATATCGCACTTGTTAATTAAGATTGTTTATATAATTATCAATTGTTATCGGGTAATCAAATATATAAACTGTGTGTAATTATAGAGTACTTTATGGTCAATTCCGTAAAAGTAACAGTATTTATTTCATCACAAATAACTGAAACAGTTAATTATGTATCAAATTTGTTTATTAAATGACAAATTATATATTAATTTTCATTAACCCATCTCAGAAAATCTTTTTGTCTATAAACTTTTAAACTTCTACAGTCCCACTGGAAAATATTTCTGGATAGTTGTTTAATTTATTCTAGATATTTTGGAATGAATCTAAATATTTGATAGATTTTCAATGCGAAGTAGTTGAAATTTAAAACGAAAAGGCCATATAAAATTTGCAGCCCCCTAAACGTCTCGGATCTCACCCCTTTTCCACCCCAAATACTTAAAAAATTCTTGGAAACTGCCCAAAATTCAAGACTACGAATTTTTCGATGCAAAGCAGTTTCAATTGACCAGACGAAAGTCATATAAAATTTGGAGCCCCCTTAACGCTTTGCATCTCGACCCTTCTCCACCCCTAATACTTAAAAAATTCCTGAAAACTACCAAAAATTCGAGAATATGATACGAATGGTATAAAAGGGTGAAAATTTGATATGACTTTCTTCTTGTAACTGAATTCTTCTGTCCAAAAATTTTTTTAATTAGGAATGGAAAAGAGGTGAGATCCGAGGCGCTTAGGGGGATGCAAGTTTTACCTGGCCTTTTTGTTTTAAATTGAAATTACTTTACATAAAAAAATTCGTGGTCCCGAATTTCGGGTAGTTTCTAGGAATTTTTTCAGTATTAGGGGTGGAAAAGGGGGGAGATTAGAGGCGTTTAAGGGGGTGAAAATTTTATATGGCTTTCTTCTGGTCAGTTGAAACCATTTTGAATTGAAAAAATCGTGGTCTGGGATTTTTGTTAGTTTTCAGGAATTTTTTAAGTATAAGGGGTGGAAAAGGCGTAAAATATAAAAGTTTTAGGGGGATGACAATTTTATGTTTTTCATTTTATCAATTGAAACCATTTTGAATTGAAAAATTCGTGGTTTGGGATTTTAGGTAAATTCCATACATTTTTTAAGTCTTAGGGGCTAAAAAAGGGTGAGATCCGAAAATTCTAGTGGGATGGAAATTTTATTTGGCATTTTAGTTTTAAATTGAATCTACTTAGCATCGCAAAATTCCTGGTCTCGAATTTTGGGTAGTTTCCAGGAATTTTTTTAGTCTTAACGGTGGAAAAGAGGTGAGATCCGATGTTTAGGGGGCTGAAAATTTTATATGGATTTCTTTTGGTCAATTGAAAGTACTTTGCTTCAAAAAATTCGTGGTTTCGAATTTTGGGTAGTTTCCAGGAATTATTTAAGTATTAGAGGTAGAAAAGGCGTTTAGTGATCCGAGTTGTTTAGGGGGCTGAATATTTTATACGGCTTTTATCTTGTCAATTGAACTACTTTGCATCGAAAAATTCGTGGTCTCGAAATTTGGGTAGTTTCCAGGAATTTGATTTATTTATTTAATCAAATAACGGACAAAAAGCCCAATTACAGTAGTACTATACTAGTCTAGGTATAATCATTTAATATATTTAATCTGATGCTTGAATAAAAGTCGTAATACGATATTCCAAAAACGCTATGGCCTCTATCGTGCCAGTCATTCGCCGTATTACATATTCGGTTTACAGGTGAATTAACGCCATAATTTGTCTTATATTTTGCGATGTAAAAAGTTGTCGTATTACGTAGCGATCTTCCAGGTGCATATAAATTAATGCTCTCAAGAAGTTCCTTACCTAGTCTGCTAGCAGTCCATATAAAAAATTTATGTTGAACTCTTTCTAATCTTTTAATATGTGATGCGTGATGTGGAGACCATACCGGAGAAC
>JBAGKK010444990.1:0-17622 GCA_037177015.1 Euceroptres primus
TATATACATATATATATATATATATACATATATTTATGTATGTGTGTGTGCGTGTGCGTGTGTGTGTGTATTTAAAATTTTGTCAATATTCCTCAATATATATACTTTTGAGTAAAATCAACTTGGATGAAATCGGACAAATAGCTTTTGAAATAATAATTCTCAAAATTCACCTATTTTTTCCGCCCTCTTCTCAGATGTGCCCCCTTAATATCTTGGATATTCACGTTTAAAATATCTGATTATAAGGGTCTGTTATTAGCCGATAACATCTGGGATTTTAAATTTTAACATCTCAGATTATAAGGAACTTTAATATATTTTGACACATATTATTAACCAGTACTGTCTCGTATATTAAAGAAAAAATTCGAGATGTTGTGCAATAATATCTGAATGTTTTGAGGTAATATCCACATTTTTATTATCTAATTCTTAATATCCAATTTTCTCCTTGTATAATTGTTTATAAAATTTGTTTATAACATAAGTTATTATTTATTTAATTTTAATTATCTAACGCAAAAGCTCTATTTACCTATAAATAGTTAAAATTGAGTCGGAATTAAATGATCAAACGCTGCTGATCCTTACGAAACCATTTTCATTTACTTATTTGTATAACAAATTCAATAAATTTTTAAACTTCTGCAGTTATACTGGAAAACATTTCTGGACAGTTGCTTTATTGATTCTGTGCATTTGGGGATGAATCTGAACATTTGTAAAAAACAGCACTCTTTAAAATTCTCTAAAACTAAGTTCTTCGCAAAAACAACTTATAACCCTCTTCACGTAAATGTTCATAGAAATATATAAGAATGATAAAACATTAATTTCTTTGCTGAATTTTATCGTCAGATAATTGTATTTGATAAAAGAATAAAAAACCGTATCATATTTACTCATAACAGTACAGAATAATAACTTTATTTTTGTTTTGAGGTTTTCTCCATTTGTACTATTGCTGACTTAAGTTTTTCTTGCAGAGAACGGATCAAATGACAAAACTGAGCCGATTACAACTGTATGACGTTACCATAAAATTAAAAAAATTTTTTTTAATCAAAATAATTTAACACAGTGTTGAAATTACGATAGTTTTGTTGGAATTTTAAATATTTTGTTTACATCAAATTATCTACCAATTAAAGAAGTAGAGCGTATAAAATCTTTTTTAATTTTTGATAAAAATTATTTCATTTTTAGATATTGATTTATTTACTAATTAAGAATTCTGCCAAGAATAATAAGAAATAAGAAATTACATGAAGAATAATGCAATTTCTACACTGCCCGTGTAAAAAAATGGAGTGAAAAAATGGAGTTGGCCGCCGTGAGGGACTCACGTGGGCCCCATCATGGCAATCCAACCGTGACCCCACATGGAATCGACATGCTAATACATAAGGATTCTACGTGGATTTTCCTCATGGTTGCCCTCGTGGTTGCCCTTGCAGGACCATTGTGGGGGCCCTCGTGGTTGTCCTCATGACAAAAAATTAATTTTAATAATTAACAATTTACAAGTTGTTTTTGAATATGAACTTTTCCATGGGACCATATCGCCTAGATGTGGATTATGTACTATAATAAGAACATGCATGAAATAATTATTGCTAGAAATTTTAATCATTTAACCGTGAGGGCAGTCATTTAACTTGGCATCCCACTGTGAGGAACCTCATGGATTATCAAAAATTTCTAAGTTCAACTTCCAAAATATTGTCTTCAAATTTTTGTCAAAAACGCATTTTGGGTGATTTTGAACTATTCTAGCTTCAAATTTTTCAGGGTAAAAAAATGTTTGTTAAACCGTGAGGGTTGCCAAGCTGCGAATTGCCCACGCGGGGCTCTGACGCGGGCCAACAGTTCCAAGAGGGCTGATCAGGGCTTTTTCCACACGGGGTTTTAAGTTATTTTAGTAATGAAAAAAACGAAATATTTCTATTGGAAAATGGCCTGATTAGAAATTTGTTTATTAAATTGTGATAAAAAATTAATAAGTCATGTTTAACTTCTGATTTTAAATAAACATTTTTTTACTTTCATTTTCTTAAAAAAATATAGGTGAAAAATACTTCATTATCGCAAATAGAGAAGATATAACTTTCGTTCACTAATTTATTTATTTACTAATTCAGAATTCTTCCAAGAATAATGTAATCTCTACACAATTATAATTATTTTAGTAGATAATTATTTTAATTTTTTTGCTTAAATAAATTTATGATAACATAAAATACTCAATTTAGTTATCTTTATTTTCCCTAATTATATTCATTGTAATGAAGTATGAAATGTACGTTAAGTAAAGTTATTTGTACCTTCTTGGCGGAGGTTTTGCACTCGAATTTTTTTGACGAGATTTTATTTATTTTTGTACTACAATTCATTTTAACATATTTTATAACATTACTTTTGTCGGATTTCTAAAACAAAAAATATAAATTCAGAGTGTCTAGTGGACCAGGAAATCGGGAAAAACCGGGGAAAATCCGGGAATTTTGGGAATTTTATTTTACCTAGAAATAACCAGGAAAAATCTGGGAATTTTATTTTACCGGGAAAAACCCGGGAATTTTATTTATGATGGAGATTATACTTTTATTTTATTTTTTTATTCTTCTGATTCCAATAGCATTTAAGCAACTACTTGTGATTCTGTTAAAAAATATTTATTTTACGTGTTACGAAAGTTTTAAAATATGTATTTTCGATTAATATTTATCACTTCAGCCTGTGATTATTTATTTACACGCACGTGTAAATAAATAATTATCTTCTTTACATTACAAATTTTTTATATGTATATTATGTTAAAATTTCCTTTTCTATGTATATGTTCACTTTCAAAAATCATAAAAAGACATTTTTAACTTGATCGGGGAATAAAAATTGACTGCAAAAAACCGTGAAAAACCCGAGAATTTTAAATGGCCTGATCGCTAGACACCCTGAAATTATATTAAATTGATATTTTATCAATTAATTAATTTCATAAATTAATACAATAATTAAAAGTGTTATTTTTATGGTTTGTGTTAAATGTATTGATTAGCGAGAAACGATTGATGGTATTAAATTGATAACGAGTTTTTATGGCGTCGGTACGCCGCGCGCCCTGCCTCGTTGGCGGTTCGTTCAAAGCAACTTCTTCTTTTAAGCGTTAGACGGAACAAATAAAACCCCTGTGTTTTTAATGGACCGCGAACAAATGGGTATGTGCGTGCGTTTAAAGATTTTAGCGAGTCTGGGCTATTTGCGAACAAAAATATATATCAAGGGTCGATGAAATGTAGGTGTAAGGTTTTCGAGAAGTTAAGCAACGGATATCCTCTATAATTGCTAAATTTAAACAAATATTTTCTAAAATGTGTAATATATATATATATATATATATAAAACATTTAATTAAATTATTTCCTTAATTTCTAGTTTAAACTTTGTATTGTGTTTTATTAAGGTTTTTTAAAGTGTTATATTAAATGTTGTATTAAGGCTTTTTTATAATTTTTTTACAACAAAGCCTTGAAAGGTTTTGATATAAAATTTTGTTAATACTCTCAACATTACAGGGATTTATACTCGGAGGTTTTATTTTTAATTCAATGCATAAAGTGCTGTTCTCCTGAATGCCCATAATGTTACAACACTTTCTGTGGAAGAGACGAGAGTCTGACTAATGGAAGGACTGTATCGTGAGGAATAATTGTCGACAAAAGTCCAATGACCGATATCAGAGACTCAACGATTATTCATTCGTTTTTTTTTTCTAGATTTATTATTCCGGTTTCATTTCTGTTACACGTATTCCGCTACCTTTCTCCGCTTCCGGAATAATGAATTTTCCGATAGAATCTCTGAAACCAAAATTAACACGCCGAGAAAAGCAAGAGGTAAAATCACTTTCTGGATCCTCTTAATATTAATTGCACGATCCAATCCTGTGCTTCCTTTCTACTAAAGTTTTCAGCCTTAGAACTTCTGATTTAAAAAAAAATCTCGGAGTCGTTTTGAATGGTAAAATGCTTTGAATAAAAAAATACTTTGAACTTTCAATTTATTTTAATTGTATTTTAATTATATTCAGTTTATATCCAGATTTGTAAACGAAAAGGTATTTTTAATTTTGATAATAAAATCACAATGAAGAAGGAAAGAAAATTAAATTTTTTTACCAAAAGTGATAGAACGAAAATCGAGGTTTTCTGTTTTGAATTGAGAGCTACTGGCCATTGGCTGCACGCGTTCATTAATGAAGGCGATTGCATTCTTAGAATAATGCCGAGTCTCAAATGAAAGGGGTCGCGTCGACTTTCTTCCTTCTGTTTTATTCCATAGCCATCTGAGCAGCCAAGGGGTTTTGGATTTCACCTCCTAATAGATAACAGGAAAAATGAAGAAAAATAAAAAGAAAAACGAATCCTTCTCGATTCAACGTGAAAATCACCCTGTGCTTCGTTTAATGAAAAGATCCCACTTGCTTTTTTGCTTTTACTTGCGAGCAGGAAGCCCGTCCATTTCCTGTGAGGCTTGGAAAAACTGTAAAGTAAACACAAAGGAAACGCCAATAATCTTTATAAAGAAAATAAAAGTTAGAACGAAAAAGCATTAGATGTGGATTAACTGAACTAATAAAGAAAAGTTAATGAAGATTGCGGGATTAAAAATAAATTTTTAATTGTGGAAAATGTGGAAGAAAATAAAAATTTTAAAAAAAGAGAAAAAGATCGAAAATAAAATAAATTTTAATAAATTAAAAATAATCATAGTGTTTATAAAATTTAATATATATATTTTTTCTAAAGGGGCTACAATAAAATCTTTTTCAGTGACTTAAATCTTAAATTCCTTTTGCTTTGATTCCTCAGGATCTCGAGATCCTTTCTAAGAATGGGAAAGAGGGTTGAGTGCTTGAAAGATAGTATCAAGGAAAAAAATAATACCTTGTCGCGGTAGGCAGTTCTTCGTTATCCTACTGTATCCACGTGAAGCGGATTCGCTAAGGCGGAAGAAATCGCTCTTTATTGTTTTCGTTAGATTCCACTCTCGCTTTCATTCTTCCCTTTTTAAAACTTTTTTCCGAGACTTTTTCTCTCTTTTTTTCGATTTTCTTGGAGAAATAACGGAAATGGAATAAGGAAGAATGAGGAGAAGTAACAGGCACTGAATAATAGAGAGCGACCTATCTGTAAAGGTAGAATTTGGTTTCAACTTAAGGGGTGACTTCGTAAGATGTTTTTCCTTTTGAAAGCATAAATTAATTAAACCATTTCTTTTTCTATATTGAATATATGTATAACCGTAATGAAGAAAAAAGGTAGGAATCTTGAAAGGAAAAGTAGACAGGAAAAATTTGGGATGAAAAGAAAGAAAGTTGGGATGAAAAAGGAAGACAAGGAAGATAAAACATAAGACAAAAAGTTTAAAGTTTAAAGTTTTTATATTCAGTGGTAAAATATAGATCGGGCGGATTTTATTGTGACATCCTATATAAAGAACGATCTGAAATTCAGAGTATCACTCTATCCCATTCTCTTTTTGTTCTCCTCTCCTCTTTCTTATTGCCTGAATCTGCCCTTCGGCAGTAGAGAATCGAAAATTTCACTCTTTCTCAGAAGGTTACTCTGGAGTGTGGACGTTCCTCTCCTCTCATCTTTTTTGCTTCTTTTCCCCCCCTTTTCTCGATTTCTTTCCTCTTGTTTGCCTGCGCTCGGAATGAATCTTGGAACCCGCGATCTCGCAAATAACCTTTGACTCCAATCGGATTGACAAATAAATAAAAGTACGCACAGGGAACAAAGCCTTAGAATTTTTCGACCATATTTATTCACCTAGATATTTGCCAATTTGTATAATATGTATTCTATCAATTTCGAATTTATGGAATTGGCTCACACCAATAACAAAATATAATTTATGTTAATTTTCTGGAGGTTTAATTGAAAAAAAATTTATTCATATTTAGGATGAAGCCAACTTCAGGTCATTCAAATTTCTATATGCTCTTATGGTAATTCGTCAACAAAATTTCTCCAGCTTTTGGGGTTATATTTTTTATTGTTTCTTGGGGAAATTTAAATTATGTATAATTTATATTTCTTAGAAAAAGGTAGAATGAATATTTTTTAATGTTGTTATTTCAAACAATTTTTATATTATTCTTTAATTGAAAAAATGTTGCATAGGTAGCTTTGAAAATCATCCTTTGACGAAGTTCTGGGGTTGAGGGTTCATATGAGAGTATGGCATATGATACAAAGGATACCAACCCCCCGCGAGGTGTTTGCACACACCAGCTGTTGACGGGCTGCCTAAGGCCGCAAAACGTTAAATACACAGTTTTCTGCGTGTTTTTTCGTGGTTCACGAAACTTCTGTCGAAAAAGTTTCCCTCGGTATATTTGAAATAATAGAAATTATTCTAGGAAGAGTTATTGCTGCAGGAGATTATTAAAAAAAAAGAACTAGAAGAAGAAAGGAAAGAAGAAAGTAACGGAAAGATGATGTTGAATAAAATAAGAAATGATGGAAAGAATAAGAAAGAGTTTCCAAACAGATTTCAATTTTTGATTTTTGATGAGCACAGACACAAAAATACTTTTTCTTAGATTTGAGGGAACGTTTAACTAATGAAACAGTGCTGATTCGTTCAATAAATGAATTAGTAACTATTTTTACTAATTTTTAGTAAATTCAGTACTGTGACTAAAGTGAATTAATAGTGTTTCACTGTAAATTAGTAATTATTGACTAAAAATTAGTAAAAAAGATTACTAAATCATTTGGTAAACGAATTGGCACTTTTTCATTAGTCAAAAGTGACTATTTCAGATTAAAATAAAAATTTTAAAATATTAGAAGTGCAAATTAATTAGGTGCCTTTTTATGCAAAATTCTAGATTTATTTGTGAAAACTGATGAACTTTGAAGTGATAAAATTATGTTTAAGATCTAGTTTAACATAGTTTTTTTGTCTTTCGAATTTTCCCCGTTTCATTAAATCATTTGAAATGGGTGCTTGAACAGTTTTAAACCTTTTTTTTTACGCCTGGAATTTTCATATATTCCATCTGAAATTAAAGTCATAAATGAATAAAAGTGAAGAAAAGTGAATTGTGAATAAAGTGAATAAAAGTGAAAAAAAGTCATTCCATCCGAGATTTTCATATGTAGCGTGGAAGGAAGAAACCAGCCTTACGACCGAAAAATCGATTTTCAGGTTTTTATTGATTCTGAATAATGAAGATTTCCCCTATCGAATAAAAAAGTCCCCATTGCTCCACAATCAAAATTGAATTTTCTGGAGCTCAAAGTTGTACGAGGGCCCCTTTGTCTTCCTTCGTCTTCCTCTCACTTTGATCCGCTTTTTCTCGTAAACTCATTTTCGGTCGTAAGGCTGATATCTTCGTTCCACGTCACATATAAACTTCCTTATGGATGTTCCTAATGGGATTCTATGAGGAATTTTATATATGAAATGTGTGCAAATTCAATAGAAATATGCAAAAATCTCCACAGGATTTTTTTTACACGGGACTGAGAAGAGCAAAATGAAGGTTTTTCTAAAAGTGTTGACATGTTAACAAGGATGTGAAGTGTAAAGGAACGAAAAGATATGATAACTGGATAATAGGAAGCTACTGGCTTATTCAGACCCGAGTTTGGGGTATGTGACGTGTTTGATGATTATGTTACTCGAGAGGCCTGCATCCTCATACAGTTTCGGTAACAATGGGTAATCCTTGTATTAACGAGGCTTTGTGGCTGTTCAAGAGATGGTTCACACTCATTCTCTTATGTTCGTGCACGTTTTCATGGCCGTTTTATGGGCACGAGCTTCTCTGCATCAGGAAACGTACACAAAACTGAGTTGAAAGCCAAAGTATGGACCTGCCATATGGCGCCTGTGTTTCTGCAACCGGGATAACATTATCACCCCTTTCCCCCCATTACCCTTTTTTCTCCTTTCACCAAACTCCTCTCATACATGCTTCAATTCTCTAATGGTTTTGTGCTTCGCCACCAGCGATTCGTGCATGAATGCATGCATTAGAGGTGTACCTAATGTGTAATATTTAATAATGTGGATGCGAGGTGATTTTCAATGGCAGAGAAATTGAAGGGGAGTCAGGGGTTAATATTACATTTATAGGGCTAATTTTCGTAACTCAATATTGCTTTATTAGTTTTTAATGTCTAGTGAAAAAAGGACGTAATCCAGGTGAAGAAATTATGCATAATTTATGTATAATGAAAAAACATCATATAAAATGATAAAAAGACGTCAACCGGACAAATTTTATTGGTGTAAATTTCCCAACGTTTCGAGATCGTCAGATTTCCTCTTCAGGGGAATATCTATATACTTAAATTAAAAATAGAAAACATAAATTCGCAATTCAGAGACAAATCTTATCTAAAAATGTTACAAAAATTTTTTTTTTATCTTACTATTATTATATCATACCAAAAATCAAAGACTTCATGGATTAGTCATATTTTACGAAACTTGAGTTCTAGAAAGCAGAGCAGTAAGAATTAATTTTAAAGTTAGAATTTTAAGGTTAAAACCAAGTAGCGATATTCTATTTACCTTGTGTTGTTGGATAATTGGATATGGTAAACGGTAGTAAAATTAAAACTAAGTGTGAAAACACGAAACTTCTGGATAAGTGATAAAAAATAAAAAGCATTTAAACATTTAAAAAATATAAATCTTTTAATATTTTCTGAAATTGCTACATAAAAAGGATGAACCAAAAATTTATTTTTTTCTTTAGTCAATTTGTTATTGAAAGTTGTATTTGAAGTCCTAGTGTTATTTTTCATAAATCTCTCATTCGTATATTTATCAATAAGTGAATCAGGATAGTTGTTTAAAATTAAAATTCGTTTCACTAAGTTAATGTTACTAGTATGAAATTGTTTATCAGCTAACAAGGTTGCAGTATCAATCAAGTTTTTAATAACAGCAATTTACGATACCAATCAGTAACGATAGTGTTATCCTTGCTCCTTATGATCTTTAGAATCAAAAAATTAATCTCATTATTTTATCTGTTTCATGTGTGAATTATGATAAGGTTATGATAAGAGTTGAAAAAATTTAAAACTTCATTTAATTTATTACAGGAATGCATAAAATTGTATCAACACATCTATAGTATAGTGGAATTTTAAAATCGAGTTTGTTTAAACATTCTGTTTCCAAATCTTGCATCACTATATCTGATAATATGGCTGAAATTGGAGAACCCATCGGAGTTCCAAAAATTTGTTTAAAGAATCTACCATCAAATTGGAAAAAGGTGTTCATAAAAAATTCTATTGCTTCTATAAAATCATTAATAGGAAATTTTGTTATTTTTTCAATATGTTGCCATATTTTTTTAATACCATTTAAAACCAGATCACAAGGAATATTTGTAAAAAGTGATGAAACGTTTAGCGATACCATGATATGATTGTTTGGAATCTAAAAAAAAAAATAGTTTTCTTTAAAAGATAATGAGTTTTTAACATACGAATCAGGTTTCGGAAGAGCTTCAGTTAGGATATTGCTAAAAACTTTAGCCATGTGATGAGTAGGAGAGTTAATGGATGAGACAACAGGTCTCAAAGGAAAATTTTCTTTATGTATCTTTGGGAGATCATAAATTCTAGCAATATTACTATTAGTTATTATATCTTTTCTTTTTATATTATCGCCCAAAAAACCTTTAATTCTCCATTTATTTAGTTTATTGAAAGTTGTTTTGCAAACTTTTTAGAGGATTATTAAAAATTTCTTCATAAGTAAGATTGTCACCAACCATAGCATTCATCTTATTATATTCTTGGCGTTTCTCTATGCAAAAAATTATGTATATTCAGTAAATCTGTAGGTATTAAAAAACAGTTGAACACTAGTTGATATTTGTTTACAAAATTTCGATTTTTCGCATGGGACTATCGATAATTCATTATACATAAATTATGCATTATTTTTTTCACTTGGGAATGCAATCTCCTTTTTTCTATCGAATAGATTATTCGAGTTCCAGTAAAAATAAAGTCTTAAATTGGCTACATGTTACAATTCAAAATTTGTTGTCTTTTTCCTCTTTTCTGCAGAAATCCTACCTTTTCTAAAAACTTTACTTCATCTTTTGACATAAATTCAGTCAGTTTTTGTTTATCGTTTACTCTTAGCATATAAAGGATAAAATCAGGTATTCCTTATCGTATTGAAAGTAGACTTAAAGGCTGAATTCACCTTATTAACTATAAACAGAGTATTAACCCAATAAGCAATGGCATGTGTGCGAAAGTAGCTGATAACATAAAAGTAGTAATTTCTTAAGATAATTTCGTAAGCCGTTTAAAATAAGCGTTTCGCTGTGTGTACGCCACCGAGGCTGAAAGTGTTAACTGCCCGTTCGATTCAGGTAACACGAGCTCCTCTCCATTTTCTCAGCCGGTAAAGATCGTTCATGAATATTCGGGATTTTTTCCTCTGAACACCAGGAATCGGGTGTCGAGTACGATAGGCTAACGAGTATCCTGCAAAATGTGTAAATAAATTACTCGATATCTTCCTGGAGTCGAAGCTGTCCTGGTCTTGGGTGGTCCATCCACAGCATCCCAGTTCGGTGTAAAGACTGATACACGAGAAATCAATGTCCCACTTCAGGTTCCCAAGGCATTTATTTTTACGGCGTGTAGAACCTGATAAAGACGACGATAAAAGTTAAACTGTTGTAAAACATATGGAAAAGAACATTTTCAACATATTTAAAATAGGATTTGATACTTTTATCTTTTTATTACTCATAGAAGCTTATAGTATTTATAGTATTTTGATACTAATTTGAAGAATAATATTAATATGACAAAATACAAATGAAAACTTCTTTAAATGTTTGGTAACAAAATATTGATTATTAAACACATCGTTCTCAAAAGAAAGTTTCCTCATAAAAAGGCATATAATAAAAATTTACGAGTACTTTTGAACAGAGGCAATAAAAAAATCGAACATGGGAGGTACAAAATTATTCTTAAATCATGAGAGAAATATGTCCGTCTTATTCGCCTTGCACCATGCATTTGGTATACGAAATGGCAACGACCTGCCGATGATTTAAGGACATTTTGTCACGTATAGTGCATATTTATGGTTCGACGCGACGTTGTAATCATTATTGAAGACGAGAACAGTTAACGAAGGAAAAAATCATAACCGAGACTCTCTTAGTCATCAATATTTCATTCGTTCGGTATCGAGGAACGAAGTCATTCACACATTTTGATACGAACTTAAAGGAGGCACTGTTACACAACCCTCCGATGATTTACCGAGATTACTATCCTCTTCTCTTCCTTCTACCTTGAAATAATCGCACAGCATCGACAGTGTGTAAAATTAAAGTGGAGAGTTTCAAGTTTTCCAAAATCGTTCTGCAATTTGACGGGTTTGTGTTACTGGGGAGAAGAGTTATTGATTTGAAATATTGAAAGCTAATTTTAATAAATGAAAAGGAATGTCTTTCCTTCGCGGAAGAAGTAAAGAATTATAGAAAGGCATGAAGAATTGATAAGAAATACAGAAAAGTGGAAAGGAAAGAATAACAGATTTCTGTTACCAATATTTTTATCTGTGCTTTTAATCTACAATACCGATTTGTCTAAAATGGTTTATTTTAAGGAACATTGAGCCGATCGACTATTTCTCTATTGGCATTGTAAGACATTTTTAGGTCGGACATCGAGCTTCCGGATGTCGGTAAATTTCGGTAACAGAATTCCTATCCCTGCATTTATACTTTTCTATACTTTATAAATGAATGTGTAAATTGTGTTTCTTTTCAAATGAAAGGGACATTTCATGAATGTCCCTTTCATGAATATGAAAGGAAAGTTAAAAATAATTTCAAATTATATTTATTACTCGGACTGTACTTTACGGGACAAGAGCGGTTGATCCTGTCGACTCGTACTTGATCCCCCTTAAAATATACATGGGGGTTGGATCAATCTCTCTTCTCGACATTCTCTCTCTCTCTCCCCTCTCTCTCACTCACCGTCATTTATCTCTCTCCCTTGGACCTGGCACGATTTAACGAGGCGTAAGCTATCACTCTAGTTTTCCTATGTGCCTCGGTTATATGTGTTTCTACACTTCTAAATATGTATATTCGTATTGCTCAAATTAGAGTAAATATGGGATTTTTTCATTGAATAATATTTCTTATGGCTTATTCAATTTTTAATTATTCAATAATAATGTTTTCCATCGTTGACATACCCCAAAAAAGAAATAATGTTCAATTCATATTTTTCCACTTCTCGATCCCCTTCTTAAATAAATTAAGAATTGTTTAATTTTATGGAAATAAATACATAAATATTATACTTTTTTGGAAATGTCCCTTTCTCAAAGGCTTTTTAAAGAAAAGGTCAAAAATGTCAAAGTTTGCTATCTTTTTAATCAACATTCTAGTGTGGCAAATTTTGAACACACTCAGATAAAACTTATTCTCAAGTTTAAAAAATCGTTTTTTAACCTCATTTTCTTAATTCCATATGAAAATTTTTTTATATTAAAAAAACATTTTCTTGATCAGAAAAAAGTTTGTTTGATTCAAACAAATTTTTTTTACTCAAATAATATTTATTTGAACAGAGAAAAAGTTTTTGACCTCAAAGCAATGCAATTATATTTTGATTTAAAAAAATTTTGTTTGAATATAAAAAACTTTGCTGGGTGTACTCTATAGCACCATAAAGTTCTATTTTGTTTAAAGTTTTCATAAATCTCTTCTGTATGCTGTAAAATTTACAAACTTTGATATTTCTTAAATATGTAATTTATTATACACAAATTTTCTGGCTTGATTATTGATTTCCATCTTAGAATGTTTCACTTCATTTCAGTATTGAAAAAAGCTGTCTCTTTTCTGACACTTTAAAAAATGAAAATAAAAAGCAAAAATGCTTCGTGTCGTGCTTTTCGATTTTTCTTCGTTTTAGTGTCTGAGTTGTCGTACAGGTCGAACGACGTCTTGGGAAATCAGCGAACGTATATGGTAAAATATCAGGGTTTAATATTAAAAAGTGGCCTCCGCAGACAGGTGCGTTTCTACACCTTCGCTGGAAATAAGTTGTCGAGTAGGGGATTTGCAAGAGTGACATATGTATAAGACAAAATAAATCCCTGAAATTTCGGATTTATCTCCCTTTCTTCATGTTCCTCACTTTTCGAGTTTCCCGCTCATTTAGAGAAAATCTCTTTTCTTATTCTTTTTTATTTTGTCCTTTGTATTGTTTTTTATTGATAATATCAAGAGACGTAGTTTCTGCCATCTTTGCACGTTTCTTAATAAGAAGAAACGTATTTTCTGCCTTTGAACGTTTCCTTATAAGAATAGAATACAGAGAAAAAAATGAGAAATAAAAACATTTAGTTCATTACCTCCCTTATTTGCTTTTCTCTCCTTTGACGTTTTTCATATTGCTTCTCAGCCTAAATTTTTTAAAGTAGAAAAAAGGAAAATAAAAGTTATACACGGGATTAAATGAGACAGAAAAGTCAGAAGTTCTAGATGCAGAAAACGAAGAGATTATTGCATCTACTTGGACTTTTGAGAGATATGCAATGAAATATTTTTCAAAATTCAATGAATAATTTGTCGAACACTTCAAAGAGGTAAATTCAATTTAAAAAGTTACTCTGTGCCCATTAAAATTTCAGAAAAGATAAACGAAAGTCGTCAAGTGATTCACTGTTCTATGAAAACGGATATTCATTTAATGACTGCAAGTTGTATTTTTTAAATTGATTCTTAATTCCTTTTTCATTTTCTACCTAGAAAATTCTTTTTCAAATAGTGTCGGAAATGTAAATTTTTAAACGTTCTGGTAAGGAAGACAATTTTTAATTAGACTTCTGTAATTATTCCAAGGGTCTTTCTCTTCTTCTTTTTGTTCATATTTGAAAGACTGTTCCAACATCTTTTAACAGCAAAAATTTTTGTTTTTCAAAATTTCATCATTTACACATTTTCATATTTCAAATGGCTTTTAATTGTAGAAGCTTATTTTGAACAATCTTTAAAAGCTTTGGACTGCTTTAAAATTCTAAAGCGAAAGTTGAAAGCTTTTCAAAGGAGACTTTCAACGGTGGAAGGCTTCAAAACATGAAATCTCTTATTTTTAATCTCTCTTCTAGTGTTCTAAGTTCTAAGTGTTCTAAGATCTTCACTTTTGAATGCTATAAAATTAATGTAATAAAACAGGTCTGCCAACCAGTAACTTTTTGTCACTTTTTTACAAGATGTCACTTTTTCGACTTTCTGAAAAATTGTAGTCACTTTTTTCGTTGAAAATAGAAATATTTTTTTTCTTCAAATTTTGTTTTTCGATGAAACTTATTCTCCCTATTCAAATTTCTTCTCCTTCCCCCCATTATTATTAAAATCCCCTAAAATCCCCGTGTTTGAAAATTTTATTCCTTTTTCCTCCTTTTTCAAAAAATAAATCCCCTATTTTCTTTAAAATTGAACTACCGAGCCGCTGTATTCATCCGAAACTATTTTTTTAATGACTGGGAATTTTTTTCAGCAATTTCAATGGCCACCCTGTTAATGTTAACATTAATAATAATTATTTAGGGTACGAGATATGCGATAAAATATACATTTAATTAGTTGGTGTTTCTTTATATGGGTTTTAGGATCCAATTATCAAAAAATTTTATTTTTTAATCAGACATTTCGACTCATGTGGGAGTCCTTTTCAGTAATTTAATACCAGAGGGTCAATACAAATCTCCGTCATGAATTTATACATTTATTACTAATTTTTTAATATGATACTTTAGACCTTGGTCTGAATTTGAAACTAACTAAAAGATCGTGTCGTTTTTGTGTTAATCACCAGAAAAATTAATTTTGGACATTAGGAGTGAATTTTTTCTTAAACCGGTTTGTGAAATAGATAGGCGAAAGAGGAGCGAAGAAGTAGAACGTACTCGGGTAGAGGAAGACCCTTGAAGTAGTTGCGTCGCGTCTCAACAAGCAGCTCTTAACTTCCGCTCATAAAAATGGGGGTTGAAGTTGTAGTCGGGTACCACATAAGCAGAAGGCGAAGGATTCTGTGCTTGATATTTAGCGACCGGTATCGTGATGATGGGTCGTGACACAGGTTGTTCGTGCGTGCGCACAAATACGAATATCTCTCCAGCCTCACGAACACCGGGTGGAGTCACCTCACTCGTTTCGGCAGGCTTTCGTCTCCGTTCGTTGTCTAGTGATTGCTTGCTTTGACTTTGATCTTCCTAATCATCATTTGGAACAAAACCGTGGCCGAGTTTAAATTTTCCTCACTTCCATCCTTGCAACTGATTTACAGACCTCGAACTGATAAAGATCCTCCCTTTGTGCTATTATTCACATTTAAAACCAGTGAAGAAATATTTTCAATTAAAAATTCTCACCACAGTAGTCAAAGTCGCGATGACATCATTTCGAAGGCATTCCGATGCGAGATTTAAATTGCCGGATTTTCATCTTTGTCTTATCTTTTTGAGAATTAATTCTACTTTCACCTAAAATGAAAAAACTGTAGATATTTTTTAAAACGTTTGCAAAAGGATGGTTGAGTTTCTTTGCAACATAGGCAATTATTGAGCAGCATAAATCAGTCGCACCAAATTGCAGAAAATTATTTACAATTAGAAATCAGTAAACGGAAACGGTCCATTTACTTGAAAACAACTATAAAAAACTTTGATTTACGCTTGATTTATTGTTCCCTTCCAATCTTACAACCTTTGATTTACAAGCTAATTATACAATTGTTCATACCCAATCCTCAAAAAAAAAAGAAAGAAAATTCTGAGAGTAAATCTTTTAACGCAGTGCTCTCGTGCCATAAATTCGTCTATAATGACAGAGCCGTAATTAAAAAGGAGACAAGAGGAGAATTTCCTCGCAAAGAAAGTTTATGTGGGTCAGAAAACTTCGTCGATATTGACGTCGTCGCGTCATCGCCGCGAGAAAATTAATTACCATGCTTGTTTAATTTTTCCATTATGTATTTGTTTGAATTCGAAAGTCGAGGGGAACTGACGTACTCGCTTGGAATGAAAGTTTAAAGCTTGTTCTCCAGTGGAAAAAGTCGTGCGCCGTTGATTCGTCCCTCGCTCCCTCTTCCTGACAACCCCTTTTTTTCTACCCTGCATTCCAATAGTCTTTCATGAAGCGTGCCGACGCGGTAAGCTTGGGAAAAAAATCGTCTGGGCTTTTCCGTTCGATATGCCATGTCGTGGTTTTAAACGACGTTAATTAACTTCTTAAACACCTTATTCATCGGGTTAAATGTCATTGCTTCTCATACCGTAAAAGGCCCCTTGCCGTTAAAGAAATACTTGGTGTGTGCTTCAACCACCACTCGATGCTTTTTTTTTCTTTGGATTTTTTCCTTACAAGATACAAGAAACTACATAATACGTTTTCTTCTGATAAGAAAAACAAAGAAAAAAAACCAAAGCAAAGTACGATAGTGATGCCAGAGGATGAAATGAAGTAAACAAAATTCTACGTAAATAAAAAAAGGGCCTTCTAGTCCTATTAGTTTGGGATTTGTGATTTTTCAAAAAGTCCCTTTTTTTGCATTTTCTTACTAAAATGAGAAAAATTGTGTTTTTTGAAAATACCTCGTTTTCTGTTGATCTTCCGATGCAAGGTCGAGAAAATAAATTAAAGTAGACTCAATTCTGCGTAAAATGGGATAAAATAAAGTGATAAAATAAAGCCCTAATACGTCACAAGTTATGACCCTGGAAAGTGGACACTTTTTGCATATAATCACCCATATAATTACCCTTTACCATCCGGGGCAAGTACGGCTATATTTGAACATTTTTATGCAAATTAAGTGATTATCACTAATTGCAAGTAAATAATATATACTTTTCATTGATAAACAATTAATTGTTTAGCACAAAATCATTTAAACACCTGTTTTTAGTATTTTTTTTACCGTTTTTCAGTACTTTTGCTGCAAGAGAGCTATTTTAATTTATTATAAATATTTCATATGCTTTTCTTATTAATAAAAAATTAATTGTTTATAATAATATCATAAAAACATGTTTTTTGTACTTTTCATCCTTTTTTCAGTACTTTTGTGGCAAAAAAGTTATTCGAATTTATAATGAATATCGAATATGCCTCATGTTCATAATAAAATAGTCATTGTTTATAAAAACTATTTTTCTCAACGGCTTTTCTACATTTTATTATGCAATTATCCTACAGACACTTGTAATTCGTCCTGAATGTCGCAAAATGTATTGAATAATATTTTTTGTAATTAGTATTTTAGTAATTAATTAATTTTTTGTAATTAGTACTTCAGTAATTAATTAATTAATAAAGTACTAATTATAAAAAATAATATTTAATACATTTTGCGACGGTAATTAATTAATTAATTTATTTATTAATTACTGAAGTACTAATTACAAAAAAAAAATTATACAATACATTTTGCGACAGTCAGGGCGAATTACAAGTGTCTGTAGGATAATTGTACAATAAAATGTAGAGAAGCTGTTGAGAAAAATATTTTGTTA
>JBAGKK010445101.1:0-17619 GCA_037177015.1 Euceroptres primus
TACCAGTTATTCAATGTGTAGAGAAAATTGGCAACAAAACATATTTATTTTGTCAGCATGATCATCAATTTACCATTATAATTCATTTCAGAGACTATTTTTACATTTTTAAATATTTTCAACGTTAACTTAACCTTAGAAAGATAGGGCTCTTCACTAAGCTATTAAAGGTAGGGGTGAGTAACTTTTATTCCCTAGTTGAAAAACTCGCAGATACGCAGATACTGTTCAAAAACCTTTTATTCGTTACGTCGACTAGTTACGTATTCTTATTAGTAATCAAAAGGAACATATTTGTATCAGAAAATAAACACTGCAAGATTTACTCACGCCTATCTTTCTAGGGTTAATAAATAATTTTTTAATCATAGTAATA
This sequence comes from Euceroptres primus, assembly GCA_037177015.1. Taxonomy (NCBI): domain Eukaryota; kingdom Metazoa; phylum Arthropoda; class Insecta; order Hymenoptera; family Figitidae; genus Euceroptres; species Euceroptres primus. The sequence goes on from JBAGKK010445101.1 coordinate 377, forward strand.
TTCCATCATCCAGAATATTTTTTGTAATCTGCAAAATCAAAAATAATTATTTTTATAAAAAAGGGGAATAAGGATCATGAAATAAACAACTTTAGCTTCCTATGTGTCTGGGAAATCCTCTTTAATAATTGTATCATTGCGAAATTCACGATAAAGAACCGTAAAATAATTTATCCACAAACTTCTATTATAAATAAAATCTAATTACTTTTAAATACGATTATCACGGGCCATTGGCTGAAATAGTTTTGGCGAACGTCTTTCCACAAAAAATGCTCATTCTTGCAATCACTAACCCCTTTCGCCCTCGTTTTACGAAAGCTAAATTATCTTTAGTTTTCTCGAGGATGACCCAATGTGCACTGCACTTTCATCTTCTCACAATCAATAGTATTAGAAAATTAATCTTAAGCAGTCGAGTAAAAGTTCAAGTGTAACAGGTTTGAGGTAAAAGAAGAACGTAAAAGAACGAAAATACAAGCAAAATGCTCTAAATTATGGGAGAAAAATTACCTTTACACTAAAAACTTTAAACTTATTCACAAATATCTATTACGTAATATGTGAATCATCACAAAGTTTCCTATCGATTCGTGTGTCACTTTTTATTCTTCTTCGGGAATGTAAACTATTGGCGGGTCTCTTATATCGGCTCCTCTCGCATAATCCTGACCCTGAAGAAACATTTTTTGTTAATTTAAACTTTCGACATTAATTCTATTCTATTCTCAGGATCTATAATTTCAAAAAGGATATGTAACATCTGAAAAAAAGTCACTTACATCTGCAAAGTTCATGTACATTTCTTCTGCACCAGGTTTAGATGAAAAGACTGCTTTTAACAATCGCCTCACAGGAGGATTCGTGACGTAATCAAAGGCTGTCCATATGCACTCCTTTCCATCAACCTTCAACAAATGAAATTCAGGATTTTATAATACAATTTTTAAATGAATGAAACTAAAAAATCTATTATTATTATTTAACAGTGGAATATTCTAATTAAAAGAACCAAGTAACTTTTGTAATCACCTGCATGGTTGTGTTGATACTAATAACGGTATTGCTTAGAATTTCTCCAGTATTATCAGCTTCCATGACGATTCGAGCGCCGAAAATATCGGAATCGTAGACAATTCTTAGAGATCCCATCCCCAGACTTTTCCAGGTTTGTTCTTTTTCATTTTGTGCAAATAGAGTAGCTCTTTTTTCAAACATAATTGACTGTTCTTCTTCCTCTTCGACTTCTTCACCATCAAAATCTTCCTCTTCCTCTTCTCCTTCCTCGCCATATTCCTCATCATCCTCTTCTTCCGGATCGTATTTTTCTTGAGCAACTGTGTCACTATCGTCTCCCCCTATAGAGAAAACATCAAAGTATTTAAAGTTGTTAAATTTCCACTTATTTCCTATACCAAGAAATTGAGTAAACGGGAAAATAGGCAGATTGTATGAAAATTACCTGTTTTTCTAAAATTCAGGCGGACCACAATCAAGTAAAGTATTTTGGACACATTCTTATAAGTATTTTAAATACTTGATTAAAACTTTCAAATTACTTCGAAATTTAAACACACAAGTTTATAATACATGTTTTATTTCTCTTACATATACAAAAACATAAAAAGGCAGAATAGTAACAGAAAGGAATAAAAGATAATAAAGTAAAGAGCTGCTTGATGGATCGAAAATGATAATCATGATCATTACTGTCCGGGTAAAGCACAATCTGATAGACTATCAACCTTCCAAAGCGGACTGGTATATACTAACAAATTAATAGTGTTTCGAGAAACACAAGAATAATACAGGTGTGCACTTGGAGACGCATTAAGAAATTATTGGCACACAGTGCATGAAAAAGAATGACACGATTAAAGCATGGCACCATGAAGATGTCTCATCAAATTCCTGAGGATTAACTACCTTGCTTGGTGCTTAGCCTTTCTCGAAGAGCCTGTTTTGCGTTGTCGATTGCCTCTTTGAATTGAACAGCCACTTCCGGATACTTGAATTTCACGGCCAGTTTTTCGAGATTTGATTCACCATCGTAGTAGTTCACACCAGCCCACATCCAGGCTCTATCAGAGGTCTGGAGTGTTTGGAAATCCAGATCAGGTTTGATTAACATGTTACAGACCACCTTATGAACCTGCTCTCTTCGCAGTAAAAGTCTGTAGGTGCCACGTTCAGCGTCATGAAGAATCCTCATCTCACCCACTCCTCTCTCCTTCCATTCCTTCGTGTCTGCGTCATATCGATACAATTTAGCCCTCTCATAAAAAACTGAAATGAGAAAAACATGTCAAGTTTAAACCAGATTTCAAAAAATTTCAAACAGTTGAAAATATTTCAAAGATTGATTTAAAAAAAGAAGGCTTTTAAGATTTAAAGAGCGATTAGTTGAATAATATTTTACTTTTCTCTTCATTTTCCTCTCCAGTTCGAACTTCGATAGCATCTGGCAGAGGAATTATGGGTTCGAAATGAGGATCATGCTCCTGCTCATTTTCATCTCCTTCCTCATTATCATCCTCTTCTTGCTTCGAGTCATTTTGCGTCTTCTTTGATGTATTTAAAGAATTTCTAGAAGCCTGAGGTTTGGAACCAAACACTGAAGAACCTGCTCCTTCAAAGGCAAAGTTTGGATCTGCAATTGAAACTCTATTAGTAAAATTTTCAATTACGTTAAAAAAGCCGCAAAACCTAAACTTCTTAAAGATTTTGAAGCCTTATAATTACAATAAAAAATTAATAAAATACAAAACACAAATACATACCAACTTTGAAAGCATTTTGATCGTTTTTGGCAGCAAGTGTGGAAAATGAAATAACATTGTCCGTGGGGAGGAAACTGACTTTCTCCGTCGCATCGTCTGCTTTGTTCGCCCTGAAGATGTTACTCGCTGAATTCCCAAAAAGCGTGTTAGTTCCTCCGGTTCCAAGGCCTCCTGCAAAAATATTGGCCGTAGTTCCAAATCCGGACGAAGAAGCCGCAGCAGTATTCTTCACAGCAGAAAACGAAAGCGGCTCCACCTGATTTCCAAATACCGGTGCTGTTGTCGAGGCTGTATTTTGCGACAAACCACCAAATAATGTAGGTGTTGCGATTTTATTTTGCGACGATTCACTCAAGTTCATTGAGGCTGCTGTCGTTGAAGGTGCAGCAGAGTCTTTCTGCAAGGTAGGGCCGAAGGAAGTGCCCCCAAATATTGAACCAGTTTTTGTCGAAGATGGTTCACCAAAAATAGATTTTTCGCTACTTTGGGTCGTAAGAGGTTTCGTACCAAAGATTGGAGTCGCAGACTTTGGTGCATCTGCAAAACTAAAACTACTTGCAGCAGGTGTTGTTGGAAGTTTCGTGGAAGGACTGCAGATTTTAAGGTTGTCTACAGTCAACTCTGCTTTCTTAAATATCACATTTTCGTTTTTCTCAGCAGTTGGCTGAGTAAAAGAGCTTCCAAATACGAAACCAGAAGATGGTTTCTCGTTTGATGGAGTTTCGATGTTACTGGAAATAACCGGGGAAACTGTTGGAGCTCCGAATAAACCAGTGTTTGGTTTATTTGACGATCCCATGAAACTAAAGACTGGTTGCGAGGTAGTAGTAGCAGCGGGGGGTGCGAACGTTGTAGCGGCATCAGGTTTTTCAGAAAGCTTTTGACTCACGAGTGAATCCGATTTGCTAAAATCGAGTGCCTTCACTACTTTTTCCACAGATTTGTTATCAAACAAAGGTTTACTGGGTTCTTGGCAACCAATGCATCCCGGGCAGTCTTCCTTGTACTTGTAAGAGTAGAAATTATCTGGAAGTTGTAGTTTCTGAGCAGCTTCCTTTTCTTCTGGAGTTACTTTTACCTCGTAGACGATTTCAACATCCAGAGTTGCTGCTTTGCTAGGAACAACGACCTTGTCATTAAGCTGGAGTTTGTCAATGCTAGGAAATTCGCCTTTTTGCGCCTTTTCAATAGCAGCTTTGAATTCTCCTGCAACTTCGGGTGTCTTGAATCTACAAGCGAATTGCGAATAATCGATTTCACCATCGCTGTAATCAGCAGCAGACCACATCCATGTTTTATCATCCTTTGCGGAGACTTCAAGATCCGACGTTACTGCGTGATTCAGACACAGCTTAAGAATCTGGTCTCGTCTCATCACAAGTCTCAGTTTCTGTGTTTGCCTATGTTTTAGTAGTTTGATGTCTCCTAAGCCACGCTCTTTCCATTCTTTGGTGTTGGTATCATATCTAAAGAGCTTGGCTCTGTGGCTGTAGAGAACTTGCTCATCCTCTTCTCCAGTCTTGACTTCAACCTTATCTGGCAAAGGAATTACTGGCGCGAAATAAATGTCATCACTCTCAACGACTTCATCCTCGCTGGTTTCTCCACCTCCTCCCCCTGGTGACCTTAGGGGAGCTTTTGCGTTAAACTGAAAGTCAAAGGACTTTCCTGGAGATCCAAAAACGTAAGGTCCTTCTGTATTTGGCGGAGTCGTTGGACGTTGTTGAATTCCAAAGGTGAAGTTGGTGCTTATAGGTTCGGACTTTTTCCCTCCGCCAAATATCGTCGATATGCTTGATTTATCGGCATCACCAGCTCCTGTAAATAAAATTAAACGTAATATTAATTAAATGAATTAAACAATTCAATAATAGGAACGGTGAAAATCAAATAAAATAATCCTTACCTTGAGCTTTTTTAGCACTTGAGATCGAGAATGGGAATCCACTAGAGGAAGGTTCCTTATTCGCCTGAGGAATGCCAAAAGTGAAAGGACTTGCAGCTGAGGAATCGGCACCGAAAATTTTCGTCTTCGGCTTGGGCGGAATTGATGGATCTTTAGGAGTTTCGCATGAAGGACAGTATAAATCTAAGCCTTTATTAACCAAATAACATCCTTGGCACGTCCACGAGCCAGCCGCGGGTTTAAACATTTCAGAAAGCGGCTTCTGCGTGGAAGTATTCTGAGTTTGGTTCACAGGAACGCTCGACTTTGTTTCCACTGATTTTCCGGGGGCTGCAGCATTGCAAGCCACACATTTCGCTTTTCCTCCATCATTTCTGACGTAGCACATGTTGCATTCCCAACTTCCTGCAGCGGGCGTGAACAAAGCTGATAGCGGTTCTTTCTGTTTGTCGCTTGATTTACTCTTGTCAGTAGTCTGACCAGCAGAAGTTTGACTTTTTCCTAATTTTTGTTGATGGCTCTGTACTGCCTCCAAAAATTGTTGTGCCTACAATTAAAAAACAATACACATTTAAGAAAATAATTTTTCATACATTTTTTTTTAAATTATATTTTCTAGAGTTGAGCCAAGATTTAAACAGAGAAAGTATTGATTAAATAATTGAGAATAATTATTCAATTAAAAGAAAACTCTTAAATGAAGCAAACTGTTTTTCTCTTGATAAAATTGATGCATTTTTCTTATAAGAAAAAATGCTTCAATTTTAAGCAATTATACCTGCTTATGTGTTTTGAAGGTTATAGCGAAGGAATCTAGTTTAGTGGGCTTGTTGGTTGGGATAACCCAATTAATGACCGTGTCACTAGTTGCTCTGAACGAAAATTTCATATCGGTCAAGATTGGTTGATTGCAGCAAACTTTTAAATTATTCTCTGTCAACATCAAGAAACGCATCGTTGCCGATTTTACGTTAAACAACACCTGCAAGGAATTAAATAAATTGTAATTATAAAATAAATTATATCGAATATAAACCAGTTTTTGAGAAAAATAAAAAAAATTCTCGTACGTTTATTTGTCCTGAGCCTTTGTCCTCCCAAGCGTTTGTTTCACTGCTTAGATGCATTAGACTGGCTTTCTGTGCGAATATGGAAGTTTCTCCTTCGACAATAACAGCTTCTTCGTTGTCTTTCACTGGATTTATTCCTCTTTCTGCCATAGATGATTTATTTGTTACTATATTCGAAAAAAATGCGTTACGGTTAAAAGTTGATACTTTTACAGTGAGAACAAAAGTCAACACCGTGCCCATTACTGATTGAAGATACAGTAAATTTGACCTTTGTTTGTTTTGGTTTGGTTTCCTTTGCGAAAGCACAAGATTTGATCAGATTTGATTCCACAAGATGTCCTTTTGTACGTCAAAAGAGGGAATTTCAAATTGAAATATTAAGAAATTATCATCAATCTACTTCAAATACGAATTGACACAAGTATTTTAATTATCAGGGCAGATAATTATCATATAGTTTCATTAAAATAATGATTTTATGTTAGAAATAAGCTTAATTGATCAATGATTTTTATTATTTTATAGGTTAATGATATAGGTTATCATCTTAAAAAAAAAAATTGATTGAGATACCGACCTTGAGTTTTTCTCTTTCTTTTATTGATTAAAAAAAATATATATTTCCTAAACGGAAATTCCGAAAAAGGTTACGCACTCAATTGATAATAGAAATAAATTAATAAAAAATTTTTAAAGAATAAATTTAAACACTTTCCTACTAACCATTAGCAGTGGTTGCATCACCAGATGTTGGACCATGTGGACGTCTAAGAATCTTGGAAGTTCCAAATATATTTCCTGGAACAAGCAATTTCACGCAAGACTTTACTTAAATGCTCTTTAATAAAGATAACTATTCATTTTAAGATCATTTCTAACAGGAAAGGTTCACTTAAATAAATGTAATTATTAAAGCTTAAAGAATTAAAATTTGAATAGTTTTAATTGAAGATTTAAATTTTTTTAATCAGTTTAAAGTTTTAAGAATAAAAGGCATTTAGATTTATAATAAAAAATCATTCTCACCACTTTGAGGAGACTGCGTTTGATTTTCACTAGCTTTCGAATTGCCGGCAAATGCTTGAGTTGTCGTACTCGAAGATCCAAAACCTTTAAGAGCCGAAGAGTCTGTGTTACTAAAAGAAAACTTGGCAAACGGACTACTTTTTATTGGTTCTTCTTTCTGAACCTTCTTTTCCTCTTTTACAACCGACTTTTGTAACACAGGTTCAGAACTAAACGAAAAACCTCCAAATTTAATAACTGGATTTCCGATTTTATTATCTGTCTTAGTTTCCGCCTTAGCCTCTACTTTCTTATTCTCCAATCTCTTTGAATCTTCCTTTGGTTTTTCAGGAGAGACAGGTAACGTCAACCTTGCCTTATCAAAGCTCTGCTTAAACGAAAGCGCCTCCTCTTCAGTCTTGAATCTAATACACAATTTCTCCAAACGAACTTCCTCATCAGCGAAATCATTCGCTACCCAAATCAGTGCTCTGCTATTACCTCGCATGGCCGTTAGTTCCATATCTTTTTGCAGCATATGATTCGCACAAATCTTAAAGACCTGATCTCTGCGCATCAGGATACGAACCTTGCCTTCTTGATTTCTCAGCAACTTTACGGTGCCAACTCCTCTTTCCTTCCACTCCTTGTCGGCGAATCTGAAAAGCTTGGCTCTCGCACTGAACAAGGTAGTCTCATTCTCTTCCCCAGTCGTGACTGCAACCTCTTCAGGAAGTGGAATAATAGGAACGAAATCTGGAATCGGATCATGTTCCACTTCACTGCAAATTTCAATCGAGTTATTGAGCGACCCGGTGGAAAGAATGCTCGTATTTGACTTGTCCGTCGTAGGTTTGCTTATCGGCGAACTCACAGTGAGTGTCGCCGTCAAGGGAGGAAGATTCACTGTCGTTGGAATCGTCGCCTGCGAAGGCATCGAAATTTGATAACTGTGAGGAGCATTTTCCATACTGGAGGTAATTGTTGTGCTTCCCAATCTGTGTTGCGCGGGTATCGTGACGCTTAGCATCGGCTGGACCGGAGGAACTGTAGTTGGCAAGACATCCGAAGAAGTGATCACAACATTAACAGGCGGGGCTTTATTCACTGGAACATTTTTAATCGGAGTCTCTTTCGGAGGTTCAGTTTTAGCAGGTTCTATTTTTTGCATAATAGGCAACTGCTGGACAGGTATATGCTGATTAGAAATTGCTTGTGGAACTTGAGGGAAGAGAGCCTGTTGTAAGACACTGTCGGGCAACTTTGGTATCTGCCCCATGGTTTGGTCCACTGGGTGGCGAGGATACATGGGAGGCACAGGAGGCACGGGATAAACATTAGCCGCATAGAGCGAAGATATATGGTGATGATTAGGATCGTTAAACGGCAAACCTCCTTGGTAATATCCTATCGACTGACCTTGAAGAGTGGCTGGAGGGTAAACAAGGTTAGAGTAAGGATGTCTCTGCGATTGAGCAAATATATTTCCAGGAATGGTCGAACTCTGAGGTTGTTGAGCTGATGAATTCTGAAAGTTGTATTCTCCGTAGTCCTCTTCTCCGAGAAAGTATAGATCTTCCTCTATATTGTGATTAGTAGTGGGTGGAGCTCGTTGCTTCTGAGTTTCGAGTCGTAGATCCGCAACTTCTTTCCTCAATTCTTCGAGCTTTTCCATCATGACTCTATTAGATTCCATGAGAGTTTTGTTTTGATCCATCACAGTCTGGACAATGTTCTCCTTGAGGTGTATCAGCTGACGAATTTGTGCATCGAGTCGCTCGGGACTGGGTCGAGCTTCAGTTCGATTTCTGGTCAACTCGAGGACGTCGTGATGTTGAGGTCTACAAGGCGTACTCGATTGCTTCGGAGTGCGATGAGTATTTCTCTGAGGTGTCTGAAGATAATGGACAGTATTATCCATCCCGAGGGAGGTGTTTATAACTGGAATTTCTTCATTGCTGTGAGCAGAGGAGTAACTTTCCTCTGACATTCCATCGCAGTCGTTTCTATTAACTCCGTTTCGCCAAAGATCTGGATCGATTCTTTTGAGTTCATTCTCAATGTCTGCAATGTGGGTAAAGAGTTCAGAGTTCAAAGGATGCTTGGGATCCACCTCTGGACTCCGTAAGCGATCAAGAGTCAAGTAGAAGCAATTACGAGCTTTTGTTAATATAATGACGTGTTGAGATCTCGTTTCGGAAGTGAGACTCTCCTTGGGTAAGCAGCTCACGAGATCATCTGCTAGTTTCTTGTAAATTTGTCCCTGCTCGAAGGAAGCTTCTGGACATTTTAAAACTTGCAATGCGTCGATCGCTCGCTCATATTCTTTGTTTCGTACGTGTTTCTGAACTAGCAAAAGTCTGCCCTCTTCCATGGCGTTGGATAGTTCAATGTTGTTCATTTCTTTTCCTTGATAGTCAAACAGTTTGTTACTGGTAGTGCGTATAGCTTGGTTATTTTGCAGTCTCTCAAGAAGGGGAATGGCAGTGGACCAATAGAGTTCGCAGCGAGCCTCGAGCGCTGGAATGTCGTTGTGCTCTGGATTCTTTTCTTTCAGTTCCTTCATCCTGTGGTAGAATATTTTGGCAAGATGAACTAAGATGTTTGGATGCAGTCCGTGGTTCCCAATACATCGCACGACTTCCAAACCTCGCTGAAGTTCTTGTCTGATCTCTCCGATGTCGTTCATGTTTCCGTCTTGTCTTCGGTACATTTTGTAGGCGAGGGCCCACCACTTTTCTTGAACTGCAGTGCAGAGAGTGTTCGTGAGGTCGGCAGGCAGAGTTGGTAGTCGCTCAGGATTTAAGAAGCTACTACGCTGTTGTTCTTCGATAGTAATGTAGGTGCAGAGCACTGCAGCATTTAGAAAAGCATCAATATCGAGTCTGCTTAAAGTATCTGGAGCAGATTGGGTTAAATTGTAAGTGGAGAACTGCAGCTCTGGGAAGAGGTGCGAAGTTTGATGAGGGTGAGGTCCACTGTTTTTCTGTGAATTTCGCGGACGGTTCGTAATTCCGAGCCAAACCTGGTGGTGTAAGGAGGCTGGCCAGACTTCTTCTGATATCTCGTCGTGTCTTTTGAGTTCGTTCTGCGTGCCAAGTCTCAAAGGGGGATTGGCAACTCTGTGACTTGCAAAGTATGAGGTCTTGACTTGTAAATGTAGTCTACTAATAAAAATCCTTTGGAAGATGCGCTCCCTCCAGGTGCCGGTGCAAAACTTGTCAATTTTTTCCATCAAGCGGTTAGGCTCGTCTCTAGCGTAGTCTTGAAGAACGTGACCAGCTTGACTGCATCGATAAGAGCCTTCTTTATGCCACAGCTGGACCTGGTTTTTGCTCTCGTTTTTCAGGTGCACTGCCCAAGGAGAAGTAGGATCAACAGGAGCCACATGCAATGCGGTGAGGAAAAGTGGTGCACACAATCGACCAGCTTCACTCCAGCTTCCTTGCTCTCGTTTAGTCTTCCGTAAAATTAAACATGCTATGTGAAGATGCAGTTGTCCCCACATGTGTGTGAACATGTTTTCCATAAAAAGTGGATTCGCCGAAAAGTTTTGCGCCTTCGCTTCCCACAAAGCTTGATCAAAACTGAAAATAAAATAAAAATAAATTATTAAACTATATGTATAATAGGTTATTTGATAATTGATAACTAGACATTATATTGATACTCACTTGAATACTGCTTGAGTGACTTCGGTTAAAGACTTCTTTAAAATGTTACCCTGCTCTTTGAGGGACAGAGCAACAAATCTTTCCAGTGCAGAAATATGAAAAACCCAGAACGACCAGTCGTGTTTCCTGTGATTTTTGCATTTTGTTAATAGGTCACACAAAACCTGGTACCAAGACACGTTGTCTCTGTGAACTTGTGTCGTCTCGACGTCGAAAGCATGCTTGTATGCTTCGTCAAGTTTATTCTTTTCCATGTAATGCTTCAATAATTTGACACGTAGTTGTACATCTTTTGGCCTGACAGTCAATTCAGCTGAAAATAAATATAAAAAAATTTAAAAGTCCTGAATAATTTCCTTTAAATAATTGGCCAGTTTCTAAACTTACATGCTATTAGTGCTTTAAGATCTTCTCCGTCGTTATTAGGTTTGTCTAATGTCAGCAATTTTTCTTTCAGCTGGAAAACAACAGGATGATGAGGGAACTGTTTGTCAGCTCTTTCGACCCAATACCTTGCTCTGTTAACGTCAACTCCAACGTCCATGTCAGCAAGAAGCTCACAAACTAAAATGTAGACACATTTAATTAGTGCTTAAATAAAGAATTAAAGTGACTTTAGTGTTTAACTCTGATTATGTTTTACCTTTTAACACTAGGTCATCTTGCCTGCTCTCGAGTTCGAGAGATATTTTGTATTGAGAAAGAGCATCCTCTTTCTGACCAAGAGCTTCAAGAATTTGACCAAGAAGCTTATGTGCTCCTGCAGACTCTGTTCGCACTTCCAAATAACTTGAGACATACCGCTTTGCAGATTCATAGTCTCCAACTTGGAAGTACAATTTGGCAATATTGTAACAACGGAGATTCCTCTGTAAATTTTAAATGCCTTAGTTATACGCATGTAAAATTCTAGACTCTAAGGAAATTGGAAAGGAATATACTTAAAAATAAGACATAAAAAGTAACATAAACTTTTAAAAAATTTTAAAACCATTTAGTGACTATATTTGAACAAAATAGATCCCTTCCTACTATTATAGATTTTTCAATTTGATTCAGCTTTAATAGATTAAAACATTGATCCATGTTGCACAATCGCAAGCAATATTGTGATACTTTACACCTTTAACTGCGATAAATGCAAATAATCCTAGGTAAGCTACTATATCACTACGATTAACTGAAAACAGACAATATATATTATATTTGTATATTTTGTATTGTATATTTAGTTTGTACGAGTGCAAAAGGCTGACGACGATGTAAAACAGTAAATGTAGCATCAAGGAAAATAAATCTAATCTAATAATATTATATCACCTCAGCACTTGGCGTATACAATTTTTAATTCTCATGTCATATTTTTGGCAAGATCCAATCTGTTTATTTACATTTTGAGTATACTATACAAAAAATGAAACAATTCTTTTTACACAATAAATCGAGATGCCCGCAAAGGTGGGTTCTAACCTAAAAAATTGGTTTTTAAACAAGAAATTTTCAAGCAGGTGCTCTTAATCCAAGAAGCAAAGAGCTTTATTACATTTTCTATTCCTGAATAATAGATTTACAAACTTGATTTTATTATTTTTCAATTCCTATCAGTCGTTTTAGACTTTTAAATTGGGAGTCAAGGTGAGTGCGAAAAAATAACACGTCAGATATATTGAAATTTAGATGATCCAGGGTAACGAGCACGTGTTTAATAAAATGAAATAAAATATCATTTTTACAAATTTGGCAATTAAAAATCATCATACGTGCTGTAAAGGGCGATGGAGGACAACGGCGTCGTGGGTAAAAATTATTTTGTGAAATAGGCTATTGGCTTACCTCCATGGAGGATAACCTCACCTCGTTTTCGTCCTTTAACTTGCGAAAAACATCTTGAACGTGGCGATCAACATCTAGTTTTGTTCGAAACATGATTCTACCTTGATGAGCGTCCTTTCCAGTCGTAAAATGCGGAGATCTTGTCACAACTTTTATTTCAAACCGCTATAGAAAATACTACAAAGCATGCATAGCACTCGAATTTTTCATTGCAAGCAATTCACATTGATTCACACCAATCATTTTCAAACGGTTTTGTGGAACTTCAAGGTGGATTTTGAATCCACGACTAAACAAATACCCGCCAATTCCAATTACACCAATCTCAAAAAAGATGTACGCGAAGTGATTGGTTGAATGTGAAATTCCATTGTATCAATTTTTTCATTGGAGAATTTTTGAAATTATTGGCAAGAGTTTTTAAAATTTTTGCAAGTGATTGGTAGTGAATGGAAACAAAAAAATTCTGAAATTTCATGATTTTTTGTTGGTACAGTCGGACCTCCACCTAGTAAACTTCGACAATGTCATATTCCCTTCATCTGCTGCCTGGCATCATTAGCCGTTAATAGTAGATCATAGTAGTTGACGCTTGCGCAGATGGTATCCTGCGTGTACACATAACCTATACATAGTTTACATCCACACATGGATACATACGGGTATGCGCAAATACTTGCTGCGCAACTTCCAATTTCCCCTCCGAGCTACCTCCATCAAGTAATAACTCACCTCGAAATCATTACATGTGGGAGGTCCGACGCATTTTCGTCTAGAGTTCTTATAATTTTTGAAGGCTTCCATTTGTTTTGAGGGTCGGAAGTATGGAATGTCGGACCTGTCGGACCTTCTAATTTCAACTTTTCGGGGTGTATGAGAATATGGGACGCTCGGAGGGGAAATTTGCGCATACACGTATGTATACATGTGTACGTGTCATTTATTTGCGCAAGCGTCAAACTACTACAATCGGACCTGTATCATTTCAAGATTTCGGGGTAGTATTGAAATGATTCAGGTCAGTCGGAGGTGATTTTGAAGCTGCGCAGTAAGCATTTGCGCACACGCGTATGTGTACATGTGTGGGTGTAAACTATCTGCGCAAACGCCTTCTCGAGAGTAGGAGCAAACGAACGAGGCTTGTAGCGGGGAATATGACATGGTGGAGGTTCGAATGTATTATACTTTGTTACAGATTTTACCATTTAATATGTTTATATTGGCACTCATATAATATAAAATGATTACAAGGAATAATTTAAGGATAAAAAATGAGTCGGACGGAAAAAGAAAAGACTCTTTTTGGTATGATTTTAATTTTTTTGTTATAAATCAAGTATGAACATTAGAAAAATAAATCAAGTACTTTCACTGATCCACTATATTTAATAAAAATCTTTGATAACTTTTAGGAAGAACTGGTTATACGCTTCTGCAAAATGAATCACTTCTAACAAGTGGTTGCCAAGAAATAGATTCTGCTCTAAGAGGTGGCTTTTCTCGCAGAGGTATAACTCAAATTTATGGAGAAGCTGGTACTGGAAAAACTCAGTTTGCTCTTCAATTATGTCTCACTGTTCAAATTCGAGTGAATCGTAAAGCAGAACGTTGTGGTAATTGAATTAATTTGTATTATGTTACTGTAATTTTTTATTAGAAGTTGAGGTATAGAATTATGAACTGGATATAAATTAAAATTTTATATCATCTCAGGTGCTGTATACATATGCACGGAAGCTTACTTTCCAACTAATCGTTTACAGGAATTGATAAAAAAATCACATATTGCTAAGAAACATTCAGTTAGTGGTGATTTCATATACGTGGAACATGTTCCAATCACGGTAAACCATTTTATTATTTTATTCATAATTTTGAACGTTTCCGATTAATTAACTGTTTACAATAATGTTATTCTATTTGCTTCAAAGGAAAAATTGGAAGAGTGCATATGCCAAAAAATTCCTTGCCTTTTACAGCATCAAAAAATAGGTCTATTGGTAGTGGATTCGATTGCAGCCCCCTACAGAGTTGAATATGATGAAAAGGAATTGAGAAACAGAGCCAAAAGTTTAAGAAAAATCGGTCAACAACTACAGTTTATTTCTAAAGAATACAATGTCTCTGTAATTTGTATTAATCAGGTAAAATAATTTTTATAATCAATCTATTTTTAGAAAAAAATTATTATTTGTATTTTATTGTACATTTTAGCTTTGAAATATGTTGGAGCCCTGTAGTAATAATTGTCATAGTTATATATGTCTCTGTACTGCAGTCCAAAGTAAAAAGATAGGTAAGTGACATTGTCGCTTAGGTCGACTTTTCTATTGCTAGGTTTAAGAGAATAACCCTAAACCGCAGTCACTTACCTATCTTTTTATTTTGGTCGGCAGTATAATGAGCCAAAAATTGGATTTTAGAAAGTTATCATTTTGTGCTGATCTTTTTGTATAAAGTTGGTTCATTACACAATTTGGTTTCTAATTGGAATTTCTTTTATCGGTCTACAAATATTATTTATATCTTATAAACTGAATTTGTTTAGAGTTCTTTCTCTTCTGTATACAGGTATCAGCTGTGATAAACAACAGCTTGATGAGAACGGATAGTACCGAAGAGCAGCAGCCAACTCTTGGAATAGTGTGGGCCAATCTTATCTCACATTCTTTTCATCTATACAGAAGAGATGGTCGTCGATACATGGATATTATGCATTCTCCCTATTTGCCACGAAAGACTATCGAATTTGTAATTCAAGACATTGGAGTTGTTGGGATTCAGTGATTTTTTGTGCTTCGTTACTTATAAGTAAGTTTATTCTCATATTGATTGTGAGTTTGAACTGTACATAAATACATTACTTTATTTTGTTTATTTATTCGAATTAAATTAAATCTGATTGCACTAATTCATTGATGGCTGAAAACGCATTTTCGTCTAGAGTTCTTATAATTTTTGAAGGCTTCCATTTGTTTTGAGGGTCGGAAGTATCGAATGGATCAGTCGTTTTTATATCCAAATCCTCCACATCGATATAGAGGATTATTCTAAAAGATTATAAACTGGAGATGTTTTTATTTGAAATTAAATAGAAATTAAGAAAGATTTTTAAACTCCTTTACTTTACCTCAACGCATGTAGGAAAGTTCTATGAGGCTCGGTATCTTTTTTTCCACTGTAGGTATAATCGCCAATTATTGTGTGTCCTATGTAAAGGCAATGTACACGCAACTGGTGTCGTCGACCAGTTTTGGGATATAATAATACTTTGGTAGCTGGTTTATTGTTGATGAATCCCAGTTCAAGAACCAACATACCAGTAGAGGAGTTTCTTGGTTTTTGGCAAAAAATACTGTCACTCGTGCACATTTTCCGACTCGAGTTTATTTCCCGTATGTCGTGACCTGTGTGGAAATAAATAAAATTTATTTTACTACCTGAACAAATCATAGAATCTGAAGAAATATATGACCTATTGGTTTTGAGATGATCATGTGCGGTTTGTGAATATGGCCGTGTACTAGCGCCAAGTAATATTTTTTAACTTTTCTCTTTTCAAAGGCATTTGATGCAGCTTGGGCTGATTGTTTATTTAATGCTATACATATAACTCCACTGGTTGCATAATCTAATCTGTGCACAAAATAAAATTCGTGACGTAGACTAGGATTCACCAGATTTGGAAACATTTTTCCTAATTTTAACTGCAGTGTGCTCTGAAAAAATTGTAAAAGTCTTTTTAGAAAGGTTTTTTTAAAATTGTTTAATTTAATTTTTGAAATTTTTTCTTGAATATCAACTTTTGTAGACTGAATTTTTAAATCATAAAATTACGTTACCTTAACATTTGGGTCATTACTATTAATCACCATGTCATAAGGTTTGTTGACAACTAAAAAATATTCACTGCAGTGCAGAACTTTAACTCGATTCTCCATTTTTTTTTGCTCCAAAACACATTTAGCCAAAAAAGATGTTTTTTCAAATGGCCATTTAATTACAGAATAGAAAGCAAAGAAAATAAAATTAACAAGAGCAAAGAACAAGAAAGCCAAGAATTTTGCATAAACACAAAAATTATATAAAAGACCCATTTTTTCCAAAAGGAGAAAACACTTTACAAAAATCTCATATGGTTTTCATTTTCAGTTTAAAGTAAATGAATAAGAACATTTTGTTTGTTTGTAAACACCAACAACCACGTGCATAATCTTTGTGGGCATTATGTTTCAGTTCGACAATTTCGATACAGTCGGAACTCTACCATTTCAAGATTTCGGAGAGAGTCTTGAAAAGATGGCAGACGCTCTGAGGGGAATTGGAAGTTGCGCAGCAGGCATTTGCACACACACGCGTATATAGGCACGTGTGGGAAATAACAACAGTCGGACTTCCACCATTTCATACTATACCATTTCATAATCCCCATACCAGCCTTGATCGTTTGCCCCTGCTCTCGAGAAGGCGTTTGCGCAGAAAGTTTACGCCCACACATGTATACATACGTGTGTGCGTAAATTCCTGCTGCGCAACTTCCTATTACCCCTCCGAGCTGTCACTATCTTTTTATACTTCCCCCGAAATTATGAATTGGTGAAGATCCGAATGTATCTGTACAAACGCCTACTCGAGAGTAGGGGCAAACGATGCGGGGAACTTGAATTGGTACAGGTCCGATTGTACTCCTCCTGGAATCTTGAAATGGTACAAGTCCGACTTCACATACAGGTGTACAGTCGGACCTCCACCATGTAATAATTTCGGGGGGTATTATTACTTGATGGAGGTAGCTCGGAGGGGAAATTGGAAGTTTGCAGCTAGGGTTGTAAAGTTTCATGAAACTTTGACCAAATGAAAAGTATCATGAAACTTTGGAAACGTTTCAAAGTTGCCAAAGTTTCAAACATTAGGGCGGAAAAATTCAAAATATGAAAAAATACTATTAAGTATTAAATATAAACATTTAATA
>JBAGKK010445212.1:0-17619 GCA_037177015.1 Euceroptres primus
CTCTAAATGCAAATCTCAACATTAAATAGGTGCCGCTCAGTGACGGGTTTATTGGGGGTTTGGACTTAGAAAAATTTTCTAGCCATGCGGCCATATTCTGAGTCGTTTAATCAACGTCCTTAACCATCGATCATAAGCATTAAGCGACATGTATTTTATACAAATTCATACAAAATACTTTACATTATTACGGCCATTAGCTTATAAATTACGTTCTTAACCATTTCTTGTACAGTGGCATAGATACATAATTATACAAAGGTAGACTATTATATTTAAACAAAAAAATTTCTTAAATTTTCCTATTCATCACTAAATTCACCATCCTTCCGATTACAAAGGTCAGCAGTACCTGCATTCCTAAAAACTCAGGAAATTAATTCTTCAATTTTAAAAAATCCTCTGATTAAAATCCATTTTATTATTTGGAAGCTTTACAATTTCTCAATTTTGAAAGTATTTCTTTAAAAAAGTAACTATTTAATTTTATTCTAGAAATATTACCAGGGTGATATGGGTGATTGCCAAAAAGTTGACCATATTTGACCACGACATTTCCGAAAAAGATAATTATTCTATGCCGCCTAAAATATGTTTTTTTAAACACGACCAAACCAAGAGTGTATGAAAAAACGAAATAAAGAGATCAAGGAATATATTTGTGATAGTTATGAATTCTATGCGAAAATAACTCCTATACCTATGTTTGTGTGAAATAAGCATGGGACCTTATTTGAGTTCTTGAGAAGGTCCAAATGACCCTCAATAATAAAACCTTAATTAACATAAAAATAAAATAAGAAGAGCAATAAGAAAAATTATAAATTACATGATTAAATATCAATTTAAAAACCAGGGCTCTCGACAAAAAGTGATACGGTGCTGAGCATCAAGATGGTTCTAGAAAGTTCTGGACGGAAGTAATAAATAAATACGCTGGAGGATAAATATTCGTCAGGAGAAAATAGCCTCAAAAATGTCAAAAGAACCGACCAATGGAATTAGGGAAGCAAGAAAAGGCACCAAAGATTCACAGCCAAAAGAAAACAGCGCGCCCAAAATCGATCAAGGAGTAGGAGAAAAATCCATAAAAGCCACGCGCTGGAAATACCGGGGACCGATAGTGAGGAGGCCACAGGCCCAAAAAGATAAAAGCGGCTTGCTAACAAGCCTCGGCCTCTTACGTTTCGATCCTCTTCGCAAGGTGATAAGCGTAGCGTTATTTTTTTAAAGAGAAGCTTTCCTTCAGCTCGTAGAGTTTAAAGCAAGAAGGGGCACCTAACTTCCGCTGCTCTCTACTAGGGAGAATTCAGAAAAGCTTTTGTTTCCTAGTCCTCCCAAAAGGGATCTAGGAGTTTCTAAGTATAAAGAATTTAGCTTTCTATATTCTAATTGCTTGCAAATCGCAAACCACGATTTTCAACCAAGTTTATAAAAAGTAGAACCTTTACACTGTGTGACATTTGTTGACAGCACCCAGAATAATGACAGTTTGTGAGTTCACTCCGAATCTTCAACCCACTTCTTGGGAGCTCATTTGGATGAACATAACAAATAGCTGTTCTGAAATAAACAATTCTGGATGCGTGAAACGAGCCTGAGTGGTAGAAATTAATTTTTGATTCCTTTCTGAATTTTCAACCCACTTCTTGGGAGCTCATTTGGGTGGAATATCAGAATCAGCTTGCAATCAATTCAGTAAATATAATCCTACAAGCGACACAAGCCAACTGAAGCTAAAGTAGCCAGTGATTATCACGACACTCACATATGTGCGAGTTGTAATAATCGGTTACGAGGTGGCAGCCAATCATGTGCATTGGTTGCGTGTGTAGATTAAAGTGTCACACAGCTGAGCTCAAATTAAATAATTTAATTCACTGCCAGAACGAAAAGATTCTGAAGACTTGTGAATTTTGCCTAATGGATAGGCTAGGAATTCTATGGTAGTCGTGAGTTTAAGTGGAGCACAGACATTGCACCTCGTCTGCCAATAGTCGCACGATCCATGGTTTTCAGTTAGAAAATACTTGGCAACTAATACCTGGCAGTGGTGATCACGCCAGGGAGCTACCTCAGGATAGAAAAACCTTCTTAGACCGCGTTGATTAAAATTAATTTTTGATATTCGCAGACAGTCTGATTTTTGAGGAAGTTTGCCTGCGAATTATCGAAGTCCACAAACGTTCAGAGAACGTAAGTTGTTATCCTTTTAATAAACACGTAAGAAATCGAATACGCAATCACTCTCGCCTCAGGGTTGTCCACAATGAAAAAGTCAAATCAAGTTCTAATAATCCAAGAGATTTAGGGAACGCTCAGAATTATTGTAAACATAAAAGCATTTGAACGTGATAGAAATCGAGTTGTGTAAAATTATAATTCTCTTATTAAAGATAAATTCGCTTCCTGACACGACGGTAAATAACTGCTCTCAGCATATCGTGAAAGGGAAATAAAAAATTGGCTTAAAGAGTAAATAATTGTTAGATGATATTCCAACAATTCGCACTCGAAGCTACAGCTTTTTAATTTAAAAATAATTTCTGAATAAAATAAATTGAATCAGCTGAAACCCATATTTTAATAACCAGAGATTGCCATAAATCGAGAAGAGTTGAACAAAAATCGAGCATTTAATATTTTGTAAATTATCCCTGGCGATAGGAAACCGTTACATTCTGAATGTTTTTAAGTAATCTGAATGCATAGGAAGTTGACTTTTTTAAATTTTTTAAATTTTTAAAATTTAACTTTAGGAATGGAAATAGTGAATATTGTTGACTTCTATTTGGAAATACTGATGGGAAATCGATTTTCAAATGTATGAAAATGCTCGTTCGTCTTATATTAACAAATCTACGTTGTATTTTGAATAGTTTGAATCACGATCTTCGAGTTTTATCTTAAAATAGCAAAATCGTAAAACCTGACACAAAACTTGGGGACAGACTTCGAGCGATTTTTCGCATCTTTAACTGTAAAATATTTAACTTATCACTCCTTAATCATCTTTTTTAATCAATTTCAATTAATTTACATAAGCCCAAGTTATTGAAGAAAATATTTTTAATATTATTTAGCAATTTTTTATTTTAAATTTGTGTTTTGGAACATCGCGTAACCTGAGATTTTTCAAACATTTTTATTTATAATTTCTAAACTAAGTGGTCAAAAATTTTGAAACTTTCCTAAATTGTGCCCTGGTGTAAATAATTTGCTCAGATATATTTAGAAAAAATTAATTAATCACAGGATATGTGCAAAATGATAGGGACTTAAAATGGTCAACTTTTTAGCAATATATTGTTTGAAGAAAACCCGAGAAGGGCTTACACGAGGAAAGTCATTAAATAAAATTAAATTTAAAAAAAAAATTTAATAAAATTTTACAGTAGTATTACCATTGGATAATTTATAGCTTTTCACTTCAAAATAGTCCTAGATACAGCAGAAATAGAATATTTTCTTCTTGAGATCATTTTATGTCGAATATTAATCTTATATTTTCGAATCACTAAAACTTTACTGTTAAAAATTACTATTCAGTTTAATTTTGAAAACATTACAATATGAAGTGGATTGCAATTACAATACCCTTTCTCCTGTAATTAAGAATAAAGAATAAATTGTGTAAAGAATAATATTCTGTTAATAATGCTGAATAACGATTCAAAAGGAACTATTCTAAAATAATAAATATCAAACGCAATTGAAGGGTGGCATGGAATAAGGGACTAAGCCACATTTTACTGACTTTTCAGGAGAGACAAAAAACGTTCCGTAAAATCTAATTTTGAATTTAAAAAAAAACAAACATCCGCTCTCGAGACATATCAATACTGAATTGAAGCGTGAAAGGTTTCATTTGAAAATGACATTAGGTTTCGAGAAAATGGAAGGAGAATGTATTTATTTTTCCTTAAGGCGTATGTTTTCTTATCTTTTGCCGGTGATCAAACATCAAATTTTTAATTTCAGAAAAAAATTAAAAATTTTCCTTTTAGATTTTGAGTTTCTGAATCGACGCCAAAAAAATTTAATTAAAAAATTTCATTAAGTTCAGAAAAAACGAATGAAGAATTTTTCTTTTCGTTCTAGATGCGCGTTTTTTCAATCTTCGACGCTGATTAAAAATTCAATTTTCCATTTAATAAAAAAAACTTGCTACCAAAGTATTGTAGTAGTGAACTGGGGCATGAAAAGTTTAATTAAAAAAAGTCATTAAGTTCTGAGAAAATGGAGGGGAAATTTCTTTTTCGGTCTAAGCGCATATTTTCTCAATGTTAGTCTTCGAATTGAAAATAAGATGTTATAACATCTTATTTTCAATTCAAAGACGAAGAAGGAAAATAGATTTGGAGCTATAGAGTTACAAAAAGTAAAAAAATATTGCAAAAACTTTAAAAAACTTGAGAAAAAATGTTTTAAAAAATTAAAAAAATACGGAAAAAATTTCATTCGACTAGGAATTTGCATATTTCAAAGAGTCATCCCATGTAACGACAAACATATAATCAATGCAAAAGAGGACTTAGACATGAACTGCAAATTGCCTAACCTTAAAGTTCATGTCTGAGTCCTCTTATGCATTGATTATATATTTGTCATTGCACGGGATGACTCTTTGAGATATGTAAATTCCTAGTCGTATGAAATATTTTAAATAGAGACATTAAGCTCCAGACTTTGTTACTGTTCAGAAAATTTATTTTTCGATTACGAATAGTTCTTAGTCGTCCAAACGGAAAAATTGAAAAATTGAAAAAAAATTTGAAAAATTAAATTACAAAAAATTCCTTTCGTCACAAAATATATTAAAATTTATCTGATGTTTTGAGCCAATAATATAATTTTGGACAACATGTG
This sequence comes from Euceroptres primus, assembly GCA_037177015.1. Taxonomy (NCBI): domain Eukaryota; kingdom Metazoa; phylum Arthropoda; class Insecta; order Hymenoptera; family Figitidae; genus Euceroptres; species Euceroptres primus. Next base: position 4,870 of record JBAGKK010445212.1, read on the forward strand.
GCTTAGCCCCTTATGCCGTGCCACCCTTCAATTATGAACATTTTTTATTTTAAATAAGAAAAATGTGACTCACCAGATCCCTTAATTTATGCGATGACTATCCTATTCTGTTTACTATTCTGTTTATTATATTAAAAAGCAACCTCTCGCAACCTCTGAGAAATTTTGAAAATTGATAAAGTTATTATGACAGAAAACAAATAAAGTGAGCTCTTAAAATAATTTAAAGCCTTTATTTTTGAAAAAAATGATGTTAGCTCATGGCTCACTTCAGTATTTTTTCATAAATGCTCTCTAAATCTGAATTAGTTAAATTTCACTAATTGGTAGTAATACTTCACTAATTTAATTAGAGATAAGTCGGTCACTAACGATTAGTGGAAAATGACTAATCGATTATTTTGCCTCATATATTTTTGAAGTACGCTTATTTGCTTTTTGGTTTCCATTTGTTCGTTTTCCTTTTGCAAAATTTGAATTTGGCAAAATTTCAGGCAGGAAATACGCCGAGGCATAGGGCGCTCGAACTTTCAGGAGACCTTTTCCTTGCTCGTCCCTGCCTATCAGACGTGTGAATAAAGACGGTCTCTAGAATTCAATCCTCACTTAAACGACCCTTGCTGACTCATACTTCCATCCAATAATTTAGGGAGTAGCCCGCTAATAGACTTTAATACCCTGAATATCTCCTCGTCACTAGTTTTATTGTAGTCAAGGAATGACAGCGAGTTGAACTTTCTTATTGTGACTAAGGAATGACAGCAAGTCGAAGAGTTCTATTGTAACTAAGGAAAGACAGCGAGTTGCACAGTTCTATTGTGACTAAGGAATGACAGCGAGTTGAACAGTTACACAAACAGGAGTACTGGCCAACTCAAGTATGCAAGACTTGCGCGCGCTTATTCGCGCGATCAAGGCACCCGCACCAATTATGCCTAGCTTCTCCGGTCAGGATAACGAAAACCCATATGTTTTCCTTTAGAAATGTAAGGAACATCTCGAGCGGCTGAGATCGAGCCTTCCCAGTGATCTCGATTGGCTGGAAAACCAGCGTCGAAATAGTGGGAGTTATTCCGGGTGATTTCAATGGACTGGAAGAAGTTTAGTGAGGTCTTCATCCAGAAATATGCAAGTGCTGTAACTCTTATGTAGCTACACAAGACCCTCTATTCACGCAAGCAAGGAGAGAAAGAGAATACGGCTGTTTTCCTTCAACAACGTTACCTACTAGCACTGAGGTTGCTGCCCACAAACGAAGAGAAGGACATCGTAGCCTTGCTGTTGGAGTTACTGAGGCCGTCAATCAAGAAGGTGATTCGCGCAGCCTTCCTTCGCACTTTTGAGAATCTGTTTGAACAAGCCGTCACCGCAGAAACCGACGAAGCAGAGGACCACTCACGCGGCGAGTCGAAGAAGGAAGACTCCAAGACCAAATACCACCCTCGTGTACATCTCAAAGGCAAGGAAATAGGTGCTCTCTTAGACTCATGTTCCTTCGACAACTTCATCCACGCGTCCGTCTTAACGGAAGCACAACTATCTTCTCTTAGACCCAGCCCAGCGTACGCGAAATTAGCAGCTGAGGAAAAGTTTCTAAATCTTATCGGGATTATAGACCTTGCACCCGAAGTATGTACTGACACCTACGCAGGTACCTTCCTCGTCAATTCGAACCTTTCGGGCGAAACGTTATTCGGCACACCCTGGCTGGAACATCACAACGTGATCCACGAATATCGCTTAGGATGTATTTACATCGGCGACCGAGAACGACGGCGTCTCTACCTAGTTCCAGAGACTCGGAGAAAGATACCAAACATCGTTCAACCAGAAGTTCACAGCAACTTCCCACCAAAAAATGCGCAAGGACTTCGGGACCTTATGATACGCCATGCATCGATCTTCCATCAAGGAGGCGATTTACGTCAGACGATGGCAGTACAACACGAGATCGAATTGACCGACCCGAAACCTTTCCGCGAAGCCCTGCGTCGTTATAGAGAAGAGAAAATACAATGGTTAGACGCCCAAGTTCGAGAAATGCTGGAAGATGAAATCATCGAGCCAACCACTTCTCCATCCAGCTCAGCGATCGTAGTCGCCGGAAAGAAGGACGGAGATTACCGATTCTGCGTGGATTACCGCAGACTCAACGATCAAACGGTGGATGTCCCACAGAACCTGCCCCGCATCCACGATATTTTAAAGGACTTGGGACATGCCACCATCTTTTATTTATGAAATTTCAAAAGCGGTTACTGGTAAATTCCTTTAGCCCCGGAATCACGACCTTACGCAGCTTTCGCCACGCCAGCTGGAGGTCAATATCAGCCACGCGTGATGTTTTTCGGGCTCAAAAATGCACCCGGAACCTTCCAGAATCTAATGCGACACGTTTTGGCCGAATTATGGGGACAAATTGCAATTGCTTACTTAGACGACGTCATAATTTACTCCGCAAATTGGGAGGATCATTTGCTCCACTTATCTCTAGTTATGGAAAGAATAGCGATTTACGAAATGACGTGTTCTCCACAGAAGTGCAATCTCGGGCAGACGAGCTTTAACTTTTTGGGAAACAACATTGCCGAGAATGGAAATCGACCTCAACCTGGACAACTCGGAGCCATCCTAAACGCTAAACCTCCTCAATCGCGCAAAGCCTTGCGCTCCCTGATCGAAACAATGAACTGGCTGCATGAAGATGTACCTAATTACTCTGAGTTGATAGCTACCATGACTGACCTGCTTTCGCCGAAACAAAAGTACCGATGGACCCCTGAAGCGCAGAAGTCACTCGAAGTTACTGAAGTCGCCTTCCAGAACCTCAAACCTCTCAGTCGACCTCATCCGATCTTGCCATTTATCCTTCAAACCGATGCCAGTGCCTAGGGAATGGGCGCCGTATTGATGCAAGAGGAAACCACAGGCGAACGCAGAATCATCTCTTTCGGCAGCACAAAGTTCTCTCCCACCGAAGCCAGGTACAATTGCAATGAACAGGAGTGTTTGGCCATCATCTGGGCCATTAAGCGGTACAGGCGATATTTAGAGGACAGAAGATTCACCCTGCGGACAGATAGTAAAACATTGACCTGGTTAAAGAACCAAAAGGATTCCCGCGACAAATTGACTCGCTGGCACCTGTTTCTGAGCAACTACACTTTCGATTAAGAGCACTGCCCCGGTAATGAAAATGAGCTCCCAGACGCTCTGTCATGTTTTCCGAACCCTGATGAGTTATCACCTGGAGAACCCGATCTGGAATGGATGGTACCACCTTGTCACCCTGACGCACATATGTTCGAACGCGATACCCGTATTCTTACGATTCAGTTGACGCACACGTCGTCTATTTTTAATGAAGTCGCTGACACGCAGCAGGAAGAACATGGTATTGGACAAAGCATCAACCGCTGGATACAAATCCAAGACACTCCAGAAACACAAAGTACTCCAGAAAAACAACAATTCCTTGAAACTCATCACTTCGATGTAACTGGTTTCTGGCGTATCTCTTTCAACAAGCTCAACTGGCTGCTCCTTATTCCGAAAACACTACGGAAGGAGTCATGTGGGAATATCATGATGCTCTACTTTCCGGACATCCTGGGGTTGAGAGGTTGAGACATCCTGCGTTCCATTCAAGAGCATTTCTTCTGGCCAGGAATGACTCGGGAAGTCCGACGCTATGTATCTGAATGTCACCTCTGTACCTGATGTAAGTCAGTGCACAGCACCCCGAGTCACACAAATCATGGAAGAACACGTTTTCTCACGTTGGGGTTATCCCCGGAGAATCTTGAGCGATAACAGACCGCAATTTACGGGCCACGTGTGGGAGGAAGCTAGTGATCGATGGGATTGCGAGTTGTGGACTACTCCAGTTTATCACCCTCGAGCAAACCCTACAAAAAGGCGCAATCAAGAAATTAGGAAGGGACTGAGACTAAGCCTTCGGCCCGAAATTCAACGCACTTTGGATAGGCATCTACCAAAACTTCTATTTGGACTACGTCGCCGTCGAAACGCTGCCACAAGTAACACACTAAGCTATCTCCTGATGGGAAAAACCTTACCTCTTCCCGGATAATGGCGTCTTGACCGTGCAGTGCATCCTTTGCAGCAACAAATCGATCGTGCCATCGATCGTCAACTGCGTGAGGATGAAGCTCGTCGTCACCAACGCCAGTACCAGGGACGATACGCACCGGAAATCACCGAACCAATCACTCCGCGTTTTAATGTCGGGGACTGGGTCATCACAGCAAACCGCCGACTATCGGGCAAAGCCGCTAGATACAACGCAGCTCTCGGACATAGTCGAATTGGTCCTTATCAAATTGTGGAACACTTATCAGGCGAAGTATACTTCATCTTGAAGGACGGACGTCCTCAGAAAGTTCATGGGAAGGATTTGTGGCCAACTCCTACCCGGGAGTTGTTTGGGTCAGCGATCGACGTGCAGTCGTCGCCTCTACCTCATCGCAGCCCCAATGCAGGCTACATCTAGAAGGAAACGACAAAATGGCACCTTCTTCCATTGATTCCTCAGGAGAGGATGTCAAGAAAACTACGGACAGTAACCTCCAGGCGGAGGTTGCTAAGGCATCTAACCACACTCCCAGTACAACAGAGGTGGCACACCGTGTCGACGCGCAGTCGCACGCACAGGCACAGCCGTGTCAAAGATCCGAGGCCGTCCGGCCTGCAGCAACCAACGTTCATGAATGCTCCGAGGCCTTTTGACCTGCAGCAACCAACATGTACGAACGCTTCGAGGCCGTCCAGCCTGCAGCAATTAACGTTCATGAATGCTCCGAAGCCTTCCGGACTGTAGCAACCAACGTGCCCGAACGCTCAAAGCTTTCGGGCCTAAAGCAGCGAACAGCTTTCACCGACGATGGTGATGATCTATCATCTGATTCCTTGGAAGAGGATCACAATCTAGGAAGTAACACCAGGGGGCGTTACAAATTGCGTAGGCAGCGGTCTGCCAACTGCCGAGATGCTCGACCTTATGAACGTCGAGCATAGCAATTGTAAATAGTTATGATAATTTTTTTTTATTTAACTGCGAAATATTAGTTTATTGTTATTTATATACTAAATTGGAATTAATGTGTCCGCAAGGGTCTATCCTGGATGGCGGAGAATTAATATACGCCGAGGCATAGGACGCTCGGATTTTCGGGAGACCTTTTTATTGCCTGCCCCTGCCTACCAGACGTCTGAATAAAGACGGTCTCTAGAATTCAATCCTCACTTAAACGACCCTTGCTGACTCATAATTCCATCCAGTAATTTAGGGAGTAGCTCGCTATTAGAATTTAGTACCCTGAATATCTCCTTGTTACTAGTTTTATTGTAGTTAAGGAATGACAGCGAGTTGAACAGTTCTATTGTGACCAAGGAATGACAGCAAGTCGAGGAGTTCTATTGTAACTAAGGAATGACAGCGAGTTGAACAGTTCTCTTGTTACTAAGGAATGACAGCAAGTTTAATCTATTGGGACTAAGGAATGACAGCAAGTTGAATTTATTGGGATTAAGGAATGACAGCAAGTTGAAGAGTCCCGAGAGGCAGGTGATGGGCGCAGAAGGATCTGATTGGCCGCAGCCCTCGGAGGGGGGGTGGCTGCGTTCCCATTGGTTAACATTTTAGAGAAGGGGGGAGCATAGCTCCGAGCTCGCTCATTTCAGGTATAAATGCCGCCGGTTTGACCGGCTTAAAACAACTGGTTCTTCATCCTTCAACCCGACCGCACTCACTTGCCTCTCGGAAACTCTCAGTTTGACAATCTTGACAACTGTAAGAGGAAGGTGGCGAAGTTTTGGTTACAGAATATACTCTGATTCTAACACGTATATTGGCTACCGATTCTTTCATCTACCTCTGCCTGCCAAACTATCTGAATCAGTCCTTTTAAGGCCTAAGGAACGTAGAATCTCAAACATCCTTCTTTGTTCAAAGTTTTACTCCAAGGAACTTGTGATGCCCCTCGGGCGCCATCCAGGTACTGAGGTTTAAAGCTTCTGACATTCACTCACTACGGTTGTCAGTCTCCGGCTTGCAACCAGGAACGCATTTCCAGTCGAACGAGCAACCTCCGGTTGCCGGATCAAGGTTTCTTGGGGGGTTGAAACCTTGTCCATTGGACTATTTGGAGTTCCTGACCCTCCACTCACCAACCATCAACGTACCGGGCTCGGCGGACCGGACAGTTATCAAAGTTGTCTGTAGGAATGAAATTATATTTTGTTAGAAAATTGAAACGTAAAATATAATTAAGAGCAGCAGAGAATATAGAAGCTTACCAGCTTTTTTGAGAATAGAAGCTCGCTCAAAAACTGCATTCTCATGCGTTTTGCAATACTCGTTAATTAGAGGAGCGAAGATTGTTGGAAAATCACCTAAGAATTTCTCTGCATACAAACCTGTTTCTCGTACATTCATCATGGCTTCATATTCCAACTCAATCTGTTTTTATATTCCAAAAATTAAAAAATTTGGAGTTGTCGAAAGCAATGAACTAAAAGTATTATATAAAAGATGTAAATGAATTTATTACTCAAGAAAGACAACGATAATTACATCTCACCATTTAGCCATCAAAATCCAGCAGCTGAGGATACACAGCAACAATTTCTGAAATCGAAGGTTCTTTTTCATCAATCCAGGATTGTCTATTATATAAAGTTTCCATTAAACAATCTATTATGGTTTTCTTTGCTTTCTTATCCATTGTAAAAGTTAATTTCATCGTCGAAATCTATGTAACGTAAAAGATAGTTAGTTCATACACATAAATTGTTATCTACAAATTAAAAAATATATTTTAAACTGATTTTACCTTCTTTTGTAAATCTTCAGCTGAGAGAAGTAGACCATGAGTCCATGGAGAAGTTATAGGGCCACTTGTATGTTTTGATTTTCGATATTTCTTTTCATCCTCTGGCAAATTCTTGCGAGCTGTTGTGAAATTCTTGCGAGTCTGTTTTCAATGAAACAAGTGCTGGTTTTTCTATCGAAATAGTGCTCCTGGAATTGAAATATCCAGTTGAGGATGAAATAACGTTTTATAAAAGAAATTAGCATATGCCGATTAAAAATTGAAAAATAATCAAACGCACACATCCATATTTACTCAGTTTTTCCTTTAAAATAGGAAATTCCAAAACGATAAATTTCGCCAAAGCCCACTTTGCCTCATCAGGTGGATAACTGAAATAAGAAAGTGTTGAGTAAAACGATAAAAAATGCGTATGAGCCATTTTAATACTTACTGTGAGTTGTGAAATTTTATTAGCTCAGCTACCAGAAACTTAACAAAAGCCTTCCTGTCCTTTTCCGTGAATATGTTGTCCCCTAATTTGGTAATATACTCTTGAACTTGAACACTTTTCCTAAGGATTGCTTTAATAGAACATATTTATTTTTTTAAAAATTATTTTTATAACATTTAAAATTTGATTTTAATTATTAAATGACGAATATTTTACAGAACAATAAAATCCTACCGAAAATTGTGTGCGTAGCCTAGACGGGCCGGCTGTTGGTTGTTTCACTTCACTCGTTTGCTGTTTTTCTTCATTTTCGGATACAATCTCTTTTCTCAACTGATGCTCTTCAACAGACCCTGGAATTTCTTTTAAAATTGCAGTTTCGATTTCAACTTCAGACTCCTTCCGTAGGGAAATAAATAAAAACAATATTAAACAATATTATATATATATATATATATAAATGTAAATATAATCAATAAAAGCTTGTTGTTATTTTTATTCTCTTGCTTTGAATTTAAGTTTCCAACTTCCTTCTTGGACCAATTTTGAAGCCCATATCTTTTAAGTCTCCATCATTCAATTGGAAAAAGACAGCACCATCAATACCTTGATCTATAAATGAAACACAATTTTAGGAGGTTATTAAGCGTGAACAAAATTTAAACAATCTTGAGTTTATCTATATGAGCAGAATAAACATCTATTAAAAGTTTGAAAATGACATTACTTAGCTACAGAAGGATATGGCGTAGGCTAATGAATAATTCATTAGTGTTAGATAGTGTCCACGCAGAATATGACGGGTAGCAGGCAAGTTATGCAGTCGAGACAAATTTAATGCTTGAATCATTTTCATCTCCGCATCTAATACAGAAGGCATTTAAGTTATCATCTAAGCGTACGGTTCTGCAAATAATTATATGAAGATAAACTTGAGATTGTTGTCAAGAAGTGGAAGATTAATATCATCTTCTTGTTTTGCATCTAGACAAACAAACAACCTAATTGCATACTTTGCACTGTTTACTTGCACAGATTTGGTTTTGAAAACAATGTCCGTATTCAGGTAGCCTAAACCTTTTAATTCTCTCTCACTGATCGTGAACTCCAAAGGAGTATTTTTACCTACTTCACTTTTTACAGAATAGATTTTCAGATCTCCAGCTCCCAACATGGCGCTTTGCACACTTTGGCATATTCTCACAAGTGCTTTAGGAGAATTTTTGAAATTGTTTACTACCTGTGCTCTTCGCTTCATTGGACCGTGTTTACGCTCGAAACCCATGCACCATAATTTGACAAGAGGTCCGGACCACATAATGCAATCAGGGTAATGCACCATGTGATGGAATTTATTGATTAGATTTTTATTTGGAAATAAGTCTTTAAAGCGATGAATAAATTCCATAATTAGTGCCCTGAGGTCCGGCATAATACTTTTTGTCAACTTAGGAGCAAAAATAATCTCCATAATTCTCAAAAGATTAAGAATCAGATGCATGTGCTCGTCTTTTTGTGGAACCTTACCAGCCACAAGAAAGGGGAATTCTCTCAGTAGGCACCACATTTGCATTGCCTTTTAACTTAATGAATCGTCATCGATATTCCGCAAATTAGCGAGCGTGAAATTTGACGAAGGTTTATTCTTTCTTTCCATCAGTCCACATTGAAACGACAAAATCTGTCCATTGAAATATTCAACAGTAAATAAACGACGCTCAAATATAAAGTTATGCAACACTGATTTTCATGGCATAGGCCCTGTTCCAAGAAGCACATCATGCATTATATCAAATATTTTGTTTCTTGAGATGCGAAAGAATCCCGAAACGTTCAATGGACATTCACTGCGAAGACCTGTTGCAGTTTCAGCATTATGAATAGCAATATCTGTAGGACCAGCGTTCCTAATTCTCTCAAGATGTTCATCAAAAACTCTTTCAGTTCGTTCTTCAAAGGGTTCCACATTTCCTTGGAGCAAATCTTCTCTGATTATGAGGCACATTCTGCAAAATCGAGTAGCTGAAGGACCAAGTAATACAAATACTTCGTGAACAGCTAAGCCATCCCCACAAAAGCCTGCAATAGTTTTACGAAGTATATACTCTTGACCTTCTATGTCGATCGTGAATCCTTCGTCACTCTCTAATCTTCCTAGGTCCTGCAGAAATTTCTCTAAAATTTGTTGAAAGCCGTACTTTCTGACGTCTGCGGAATAGCATATGCATAAAACATGGATATCACCGAGCTGAGATTTTAGATCTTCCGGAATATTGTCAACAATAAAATAAAATATTCCCAGGTTATGAGGCCCAGTTTTCGACCCGAGTGCACCTACAATCTCCAAATCTTCATAATAGAGTATCAGTCTCAAAACATGTTTATGCTGCTGGAATATTCTGTTACTTTCGAAACCGTCACCATCTTTGGAGGATCCAAGAACTCCTTCTTTTGATGGTTTTTCAGACAAAATTGCTCCTCGGACTTCTCCATTCAACAAAATTGTAGACAACACGCCAATAACTGAAAGGCATTGATATGTTTCATCAATCCTTCGCTGAATGCACGTTTCTGAATCACTATAAAAAACATCGTCGAATCGATAATCAAGTAGAACCTCTGTTGCATCAATATAACTATAATTTTCTTTGAGAGCATCAATTTGAGCTTAAATTTCCAAATGGACTGTCAAACTCAAGTTTTTGTAACATTTCTTTCGCTGAATCATCATCAATCATATCAGCTTGCTAAACAAATTTTTGAACTTAGTATTTTAGAAAATTTACTGTGTCAAAAAACAGCTCTTCAACTTCATCGATGATTTCAGTCACCAAAGTTCCTGTTACAGAGTTTTTAGTATGTAATCTGGATATCAAAATCTGCATACTGATTACTATCAGGATGCTCATTATCGAATACCTCATTATTAGGTAATCCTTCCATGTTTATTTCATTTCTAACCTCTGGTTCTAGATTTCGATTTTTTCACCTGCAGCTGCATCAGCATGTTAAAGGGGTACTTGGATATTTCCTTCGGTTAGGTGGTATCGTTGAATGTGCCAACTTAATAATGAAAATTTTTTCATATTAGGAATGATATTAATATACGTTACAAATTATTTAGAAGTATCTTTATTAAATTTTTTTAAAAATTTAAGGGCGTGTTAATATAATTTTTATTGTGAAAAAAATCGCTTTATTTAGATGGTATTTCATTTAGTGTGTACCATTTTTCTCTATATAGGAAAATTTTGCAAGCAATTATATACTTCTAATATAATAGACGGACATTTAGCTTTACTATATGATGCTTCTTTTTTTTCAATTTAAAACGATTTTCCTTCTATCAACGAGAGATGGATTTGCAAATTATCTTTTTCCATCGTTCTATCAAGTTAAATTAAAATTCTTAAAATTTTAATTTTAATTTAATTGTAAGATTAAATTAAATTAAATTTAATTTAATTAAAATTAAATTTTAAATTTATTTCAAAATTAAATTAAATTAACACAACCAAGAAAGAAGGAGGGTTTATTATAATAAATAAAATATAAATGATGTCATATACCTATTAAAATTTTTGCAGAGTGCTCATCTAAATGGATGTGTTCTTATCACGCCTGAGCCTATTCGTTAACTCCCCTGGAGTAAAGCTTTCGACTTCGTACCAGCATTCTGCATTCATTTCTTCTTTTTTCTAATAACAAAAAAAGTTATAAAACATAAATTAAAGTTGAGTTGAAATAATCTTACCTCAAAATGAAGTACCAAGTGTATGTACTATCGTTAAACCTTTCAATAAAAGTAAAATTTTAATTGTAATAATAATAATAATATAAGCTCTAAACTGATATTTATTTATTAATATGTATTTGATTATTGTACTCACTGAGATGTATAATTATTTTCCTAAAATTCGAAGATCCACACAAAATGCACAAAATAGGCACGAGTGACTCACCGTCGCTCTATGCCGAACTGCTGGCTCTTTTACGTCCACTTACGACCTTCTTTCGGCTCTCTTACGTATATGCGGGCATAGGGGAGTCTGTTAATGCTGACTTCGATCATACGTATACACATAAATAGTTTAGTTTAATAATTTTCATGTTTTTGTGTATGTATGTATTGTTTTCACTTCGTTAACATTAATAACACTAATTTGGATTGCTATTAATTAACTAATGTTAATTGAAACGAATAGTTCAAAAGGCGGACATTTTATACCATCTCTCAACATTGCAGAACCATTTCTGTCATTCATTTCAAGATTGCGGAAAATATATCTTCAACATTGATGCAACGAACGGTGTTGTTAGGGATATGACAATTTAAGTTTAGATGCGCAGTATAATTTTCCAGTGCTATTTTTTAAGAATTTTTTTGTAAAATTTGTTAAAGCTTCAATAAATTTACCAAAAATTTAATTTTTATTTTTGTTCACAGACTTTTTTAACAAATTCACATAAACTATTGATCAGATTGATATAAACTCTCCAACAACGATTGTTACAATTTTGCAGTGTTTATGAAATATCTTCTCCTCTTGGTAATATGTACTTTCAATCCCCGGCGAAGTTTTTATAATTTTACTGTTCAAACTTTCTTTCAAACCTTCTTACTGCTTTAAAAAAATGTTGAATGTACTTTTTTAAAGAAAACTTGAAATTTTAATTTCAAAGCATTCGATTCGTGTACTTTAAGAATAATAAATTATTTCTCATTAAGCCAGAAAAAATTTTTGAAAACATGTGGACATATGAATAATGGCGATAGTACGTCATTTTTAAAATAAATTAAACACTACATTTACTTATTTAAAATTAAATAGAGAGAAACAGTGGGTTTAGGGATGATTTAAATTTATTATTTATAATGATATTTTGGAGTTATAATGTAAGTAGGAGAGGAAAAATGTGTTTGAAGTGACCTGTCAAAATGTGTCATTTTCGTAAAGTTTGTTAATTTATTACAAGCAAAATACATTACCGAAAATTTTAAAACTGGTTTCAAAATAAAGGTTGATACCAACCTTTTACACGATATTCAGTAAAACTGCTCATCAAAATTTATTCTTCTAGATTTTCATCCTCGAAGACCTGAAAATTAGCAAAAAAACACAACTTTCAAATCCGCGTATTTCCGAATATACATTTTTTTTTAAATTTATCTGAGCGAATAAATTATTTAAACTTATATTTATCACTCAAAAATACTTCGCGGATGTACTTTGCGTGGTTTTCTTTTAAATACCGTTTAAAATTTCTTTTCGACCGACCGATTTTGACAGACATAACCAAAGTTGGTAAAGCAAACTGAAGGAAGCAGTCAACATATCAATTATTTTTCTTTTCTTGAATTTGAAATTCAACACAAATTCCATACCTCAAGTAAGTACCATGAATCACTAATTTCAATCAATTTCGAAATAATTTTAGGGTTACTACAAGCCAGGGGAAGTA
>JBAGKK010445323.1:0-17618 GCA_037177015.1 Euceroptres primus
TTGATATTAGCTCTTTGTTCGAAACTCATTTTTGTACCGATGACACAAACATACTGACACTTTAGACGCAATAACTTCGCTTCCACTGAGCCGAATGTCATCAAACTATCACTGGAAGTCAGGGAGGCATATAACTTTCCAACGCACTACCTCATTCACAGATGGTGCCACCAAAAAAATTTTTATGACAAAAGTCTCGTTTATTTTGGAACGCACCTTGTAGTATGTTTGTGAGGCACAGAGCTGTCCTCTATAGGAAATAGTTCATTCGAATATTATTGAAGGGCGCGGATTGCAAATCCCAACAGTTCTAAGACATGTTCTTCATATAGTAAACCAATAGGCTTTTATAGAAGTTTGATAGTTACTTATTCGACTGATTATCGATGCTGAACTAATTACTCATTGAAAATTAAAAAGTACAATTTCAAAATCACCGCCTGATCTGCCTAAGTTTTGAGGTTATAATGCCGTATTTTCACTCGATTGGTGAAATTTTTCATTTCTAGGACAAATCCTTCTGTAATTATACTTTTATGAACATAAAACTTCATTTACGCCATGAATTATTATTCCAGAAATGATAATTTGTTTAAAATATTAGTTTTACCAGATTTACCAGCTTGACCCGTCATTACCGGTATTACCGGCAAAACTGGTAAATTTACCCGTCATACGGGTAAGGTCCCATCTCTACTCCGATCTGTCAATCCGGCTACCATTCGACTCGTGATATCGGCGAAAAAATTCATTTTTTTAAAGTGCCTCAAAGTTTGGTTGCTGAATATCAGAAAGCAATAAACAGGGAAGATTTTACAGTAACAGCTGGCCAGTTTGTTTGTGAAAAACATTTTCTTCCCAAAGATATTGCCTGGAAAACGGAAGTGAAGTATCCTGCAGGAAATGTTATAGCATCTGTATGTATACATAATAATTAGTATATTGCATATTAAATTAATATATTTATAATACTTCATTTGAATAAAATTAAAAAAATTAATGAAGATATTCAATTTTCAATTTTAATTGCTTTAATTGTAATGTCCAAATTTTAACCTAAAAATAGCTTCTATTCCCCAGCTCTGTCGCTGTTCCTTATCTGTTATTATATTTATTCTGCACTTAAATTGCATTTCGTTCAGGATGTTTTTTGGTTTAAAAAATAAGTAAATTATAGAAAAAATTATAGGAAAACAACTATAGAAATTAATAATTTTAAAACATTAAAATAATTATTGCAAAAAGTATAAGAAAGTATGAATTAATAATTTATTTTCAACCAATCATACAAAAGTACATAAAAATTGACATATTTAAAGAAGTTTTGTTTAAAAATGTGAGCACAATAAAACTTAAAATCTATGAGTATCTTATATTTTTTGCAATAATTATTTCAAAATTTTAATATTAATTTCTATAATTATTATCCTATAATTAATCGAATAATTATTCCTATAATTAGTCCTATATTCGTGAAAAAATTGTAGGAAATTCATTATAGAAAAATAATTATAAGTCTATAATGATTTCCCTATATATTTTTCCTAAGGGTTAGCTGGAAGGTCTGTATATTACTACCTTTTACTTATTTAATATGATTTTACAATTCCAACATTATTTCTAATTAACCCTTAGACTGGTAGGCGAATTTTTCACTAGAATATTTTCCGTCAAACAATTATTTTTGAATTGTTAACTCTCAAATTCTATTAAAAATTCAAGAGGCGCAAATCACTGGAAAAAGGCAACAGGAACCGACCGTAAAGAGGCAGAAAAGAAGAAAAATCTTAGACGATGCTCCTGATAATGTGCTGTCTCCATCAGACATGTATGTGTCTCTTCCTGATGCGTCTTCAACTGACATGTCTGCTGATCTTCCCTCTGGTGTCTCTAGGTCTTTTCAGTCTCCTGAACTTTCTTCCGTGTGATTTCCTGGCGTGCCGCCTGTTCTTCTCATGGGATTAGCGATAATAATCCTACAGGCCCTACAGTCTCTGATGCGCCTTCTGTTCCTCCCTCTATTGAGGTTTCTGACGATCCAACGGCTAAAGACAGTAACCAGAAGGAGCTGAAAAGAATTGCCTTATTTGAATATTTATTTTCAAATAAGGAAGCATTCAAGGTTCCTACTGCATGGTCTCGAACAGACGTTAGTGACGGGAACTTCCAAGCTATCATGTTTGCTCAGGGGACATGTCTAATCAAGGATGGGAGTTTTAATACAGTGTCTTCGAAAAAGATTGTCTTCTACAAAGACATGACTGTCCATCCCTCTGTCTTAGGTGTCCCAGTAAAAGTAGAGAAGCTAAGATTTACGAGTGAGTTCACATCATGTCCAAAAGAAATCCAAAGAACAATTGAAACTTTCCACAAATGCAAAGTTTGTGAAGGATGCGCGACTCCGAACTCTGTGAGAAATTCTGAAAACTCCGTTACTGTTCGTGATACCTCAGGTCACACGCCATCAGAATTACACCTTTATTTTAGACTTGGATAGTCTCCAGCACCAGAAATATTGCTTACCTGCAAGAAAGCGAAAGCAACATTGGCAAATAAGACTGTCAGACTGCAAAAACAAAAAGATTTTCGACGTTTAAAATTTACACTGATAAAATGAAACTTCACCTCATGAGAGAAAAATTCAAAAAAGTTACAAAGAGAATAGAGTACAATGAAAGGACAAGAAAGTTTTTAAGAAAGCAAATGATTGATTCGACGAAAAAAATGGCTTCTGTTAATGCGGTCTCTTTACAGGCAGAGCCTGATTCAAAAAATATTTTTCCAAATGAAAAATGTCAGAGGTATGGTGAGGACGGGGCGATAAATCATCGAGTAGATTTAAGGAACAAAGAAGCTTTATTCAGATAAGTCGTCAACACGTCCGCTCTGTTCTGCGGTCACACTCGCTCTGCTCCTCCTCTTGAGGGCTCGCGCATGCGTTACACATACTTTACACAGAGACGCTCACACATGTGTAAACTCATCATAATTTCGTCACTCCCTCACGTCTTTGTTATAAAGTGTTAAATCACAGTCTCAGTGTTTATTCAAATAAATAAATTACTTTACATGAATACAAAAGCTACTCTAAATTTACCACTAAGACTTAGAATGTGTTGAGTTTACTTTAATAGACAAAATGAAACTTCCTATTCTTCTTATAAACTGCATCTGTATAAAATAATACATCCATTCAGTACTATGAAAAACCCAATTTTCATTAGTGCCATCCCAATAATAATTGTTTCCACAATCATCTTTTGTCCAGAAAGTTTCATCATTCGCATCATAAATTACTCCATCTTCATAATATTGAAGAGATCCACCTCTTATCAGTGTAGCCTGCAAGAAATTATTAGTTTATGTTAAATATTTTATTTGTCAGCTCTTCGTGCAATGTAAACGATAAAAGCTTAGTAAAGATGTCTGCTAATTGATTTTTCGATTTAACCCATTTAACAACTACTCTTCCTCTTTTCTCACACTCTTTTACGTAATGAAATCTTAATTCAGTCAAATGTCTTAAACCTACACATCCTTGTATTTTCGTACAAGCAATCGTGGCGCTGTTATCACATCAAACGTCATCGGATAAAAGTTTTCATCAACCAATCACCTTCACTCATCGCAATATATTCTGCTTGACACGTAGAAAGAGAGACATAATGCTGTTTTTAAGTTTTCCACGCTATCACATCTCTAAATAACCTAACCAAATAACCACAAGTAGTTATCGAACCTTTACAATCTGCTAAACTCGAGTCTGAATAGCCATCAATTCCTTCTCCTTCACCTCTATACGTCAGTGACAAATTGTTTGTATAAATTAAATATTTAAAAATCCTGTCGATCATCTTCCATTCATTTACAGTTGGATTCAATTGATGTCTACTCAATACATTGACAGTATACGAGATATCCGGTCTCGTTGCATTCGCTAAATAGAGTAAGGAGCTTACTGCTTCACAATAACGCGAGGCGTCAATCACTTCTTTATTTGTAGCTTCATCTTCTCTATCTCGCCTATCTCTATTTAATACTTGATTCGTTACCATCGGTGATCTTTGAGGATGAGCCTTTTCATACCCAAATTTATGTAACAACTTGTTTATAAATTTGGTTTGATTTAATTGCAAAATTCCATTTGATTTATCTCTAATTATGTTTATTCCTAAATATTCAGTTGGTTCTCCAAGGTCTTTCATTCTAAATCTCGATTGTAATTTTAATTTGAATTGTTTAAGCATCTTTTCATTATTACCAGTCATAAGTATATCATCTACATACAGCAAAGCTAATATAATTACATCTTCAATTAAAAGTACAAACAAACACGGATCATTTTCATTAGTTACGAATCCTAAACTTTTCATAAAAGAATAGAAAGTATTGTACCAATATCTAGGACTCGTTTTTAAACCATAAATTGATTTTAACAATCTACAAACTTTCGTCTTTTTTTCTTCATCAGTCATCATAATCCCATCTGGTATTACCATGTATATTTCTTCTCTCACCAAACTATTCAAAAAGGCAGATTTTACATCTAGTTGATATATAATTCGATTATATTTATTAGCAAAAGCTAAGACTGCTCGGGCTAGAGAAAGTCTCGTTACCGGAGCGTAAGTCTCTTTTAAATCGTATGTATTTGAATCTTTGAAGCCTTGTATAACCAACCTAGCCTTTTTTGTCGCGTTATCTTCCGAGTCAATTTTAGTTTTAAATACCCATCGAGCACCGAGTATATTAGGTTTATGCCCTTTTGAATCAACTTTAGGTCTGTCAACTATTTCAAAAACGTTGTTAATTTTCATTGCTTCTAACTCATCATTCACGGCTTCAATCCATTCTACACTATCCGGACAACCTACAGCTTCTCTGTAATTTTGAGGATCTCTATTTATTTTAGCGAGTAAGGCGTGAGCTTCTTTATCAAATTCGCTATTCTCATCTCCTAAATTAGCAAACAATATTATTCTATTTTCAGAATTTTTAGGTCTACCTCTCTTCCTTTTTATCGGGGGTTCGACACTCTCTTCGTCGTTTTCGAGTCTTTTCAATCTGTTCGGTAATTTGTATTTTTCGCAGTCTACCTCTTTTTCTTTTAGTCAATTCTTCAACGTGTTCTCCCTCATTCTCTAAGCTTTCTGCTGAAGCTATTGCTCCCTCATTTTCTAAGCTTTCTATTAGGGTATTTTCAACTGTATTCTCTACTCTACTAATAATGAATTCTTCCTGAATATCTTCATTTTTATAAATATCTCCGTACACATATCTCTCTACAAATCGAGCATGCTTCGTTTTAATCAGTTTCTTAGTTTTTGGATGATAGAGAATATAACCGGTAGGCACATATCCAACTAAAAACGTTTTCACTGCAAGTTTTCCAAATTTTGTTATATTTTTAACTTTAGCATAAGTAAGACATCCAAACCTTTTTAGTTGGTGAACATCATAACGATGATTAGGCGCAATCAATTCTATTGGCGACTTCATCCCTAGTATTTTTTGGGGACTCAAATTATATAAGTAGCCACCCACCCCAAGCGCTAAATCCCACATGTTAGCCGGTAATCCAGAGTCAATGAGCAGTGCTCGTACTTTCTTCTGAATTGTCTGATTTAAACGCTCGACTATGCCGTTATGTTCCGGCGTCCCCGGACAAACAGTCTGCAATTGTGCACCGAACTCACTCAAAACTTTAATTGTCTCTCTATTCGTAAATTCAATGCCTTTATCACAGCACATGAAACCAACTTTAACATCTTCACCTATTAAATTTCTAGCTGAAACTATAAATTCTTTCGAACAGTTTGGCACTTCAGTTTTGTTTTTCAACGGATATATACCAGCGTATCTAGAAAAACTATCAACAAACACAACTATGAATCGATATTGATTTGGATACGTCACAGGACTTATATAGCCCATTACATCTGCATGTATTTTGTAAAGTGGTATAGTTTCTCCGAATCTAACTTTAAGAAATGGTAACTTATTCATTTTTGCTTTAAAACAAACTTCACATTCACGAATCCCTTCATCAAAATCAGAATCATCAAAATTTTCAAGTTCTGGATGTAATTGTTTAAACTTGATCATATACTGAGCTGACATATGACCTAATCTTGCATGCCAAACAAGTACAGTATTTAACTTTGGCTTCTTGTCATCTTTAAGTTGTATTGAGCCATTTATATTTTCCAATCTCAAATCATCAATTTTCTCTACTCTTCTGTTACTTGTTGTCCGCAGTAATTTATTACTAGAATTTACTTCAATATTATCAATTCGTTTAACAATTTCATCGTTTGACACTTCGTTCCCTCTCTTCAGTGGGCAATGGTACTGGATGTGCCCCTCCTTGTTGCATAAAACACATACCTTCTCAGTATGTTTGCATTGAAATGCCTTGTGACCTGGCTTGTTGCATTTGAAGCAGTTTTCTGTTCCACTTCTCATCTCTCCTGACCTCTCTCCTCCTCCCGCATGTGCATTCATTGCATTTGGTCGCGGAAAAACTTTAGGTGCTACCTGTAATACAATTGTTTTTAGAGCATTGTAATCACTCGATTCCGCGAGCATTTTGACAGACTACATTGTCAGTTATTACAGAAGGTATAGTTTGTTCAACCGCGTTAAAAAATAACTTTCTCTTCTCGTCATCAGAGTACTTTTGAGATTTACAATAACTTTCATAATTTCTAACTGTTCTTTCGAAACGAGATATAAACTCAAAACCTGTTTCCTTTTTTAGGATCATATTTAATATTGATTAATTTTTTATATGCAACATGTTCATTCATACCTATCTCTGCCAGCTTTTTCTTCTTCAAACTGTCTAAAATTTCTTTAGGTTTCATAGAGCTAGTTACATCAGTGATATAATCTTCGCCTGATTGATTGATAATTATATCAGTGATTTTAATTTTATCAGATTCAATTTTACTCTCATCTACTTTTGACCTCTCTTTATCATAAAAAATGTAATATAATCTTTTTGACAATCTCTTTGTTCAGTGAACAAATAATGTTCAAATGTTTGATAATTCATCGTTTTACTCAAAACGTATTTTCTATGAACATTTGAATCATTACTTGACACTTCGACATTAATACGGCTTCTATCATTTGAACTGAACAAACCGGTGATAGACTTGTCTCCAAGTTTTGTTTTCAAAGTATTTACTAATAAATCAGCTAAACTCTCAACATTAGTTAAAGAACTTACTTTATTCACCGACTCATCATTTAACGAAAAAGTAACATTACGTGAGGGTTTAATTACCTTATCTTTTGGATTAGACGCAAAGGGTCTTCCGCCAAATCCCCTGGCAAACGGCAACGAAGCAGGTGCTTGTAGATTGCCGTTTGCGTTGCCCTCTTCAGCTTGTTCAGGAAGCTTTTCATCTTTATCATTAACCTTCTTTCTTCCATCTTCCTCATCCCAATCTTCATCTTCAAGTAGAATGGGAATTACATTTTCTTTATTTTTGTTAGATACATCTTTCTTCTGATGAAAACTCAAATTCAAGTTAACTCTCTTCTCATCTATGACTTTGGGTTTGTTAAGTTGAGGGATTTCAGAAACATCATTTAAGTTAGCGATATCATTGCCGAAAGCTACTGTTTGGACATCACAGATGTCTTGCGAACGGTGAACGAGAGCGCTGGTCGATACAGTCTGACCATCAGATGCGGCGCTGACAGCAGGCAGCATTATCCCAGCACCCTTTTCAAGTAATGTAGTCATGTGTTTCAGCATCACATTGGTATGTACTTGTTCCTTCTTCAGACTCTTCATCGTCAGGAAATTTTCTTGGCTTTGCGAAAACATCTATTTGAATTTTGAGTTTGGAGAAAGAGCTCCAAACTTCTGTTTGAGCCGTAAGAGCAGCTTGCGTCTTCGCTCGGAGTTGAATTTGTCATCTAGTAGAACTTGGTGTTGTCATGGCTTCGAACTGACCTTCGAGCCACTCAACCTGCCTCTCTTCTAGTACTCCAGTCTCTGTAAAATTCAACATATATTAGTATTAAATAATTAATACAAGCTAGAGGTTTTAGTGCGACTAAACATATTGCTGTACACTAGCATATATATTTGTAACGAGCATTATTATCCACTTGTCCGTACGACTAGATAAGCTTCAAATAATGCCCTTAGTCTTTATCCCCTTATCAATGTATGCACACAACGCATTAATAAAGGTTAGGACTCTCTAAGCTGAACTTCAGTATGCTAAGGTTGTAGCGCATTTAACCATGGCACTCTCTTCCAAGCATTCCGGCACAAACGCCTGAATACCCCAGTACACTGTCTACTAAGTGTCACAAAACGACACACACCTCTACTTAGCATAAATAAATATGCTTACCAATCTGCACTGACTCGTAATTGTCAGTAAAAGCCAACTCGAATCCTGTTGGACCACTCTGCACCTGCCTCAAGAAGACTCCGACTTCAATTGGATATTGGTTGTCAATATCATACTTCTTCCACAGCCTCTCTGCTATTTCCTTCATTTTTGTTCTAAATAAAAGATTCAAATTAACTAGTAAAATATAATTTCAATAAGTTTTCGATTAAAATTATATTCTATATATGAACCCTTATTTTGTTTAAACAACAACAAAAATCAGCTGATCACAATTTTAATTCAGATGAATAAAAGTAAAAATGCTTATGCCACACATCAAAATGTAAAATGAATCTATTTGAAAGTTTCATTGTATAAATCAACTCTCATATGCACGTATATATGTATACACATATACACACACGCTGCATATACACACTGTGTATACCAGCTCTCATATATACATACACTGTATACACGCATCAGATACATCAGCCTTCATATATACATACGCTGTATATACGAAGTCAGATGCGCCTCCGAGTAAACGAGGTTAAACGCGTAACGACTTCGAGAAGTATCGAACGCGCCGCAGCTCTCGCGCGTCGTTGCTTTCGAGCGCGCGCTCCGCGCTCCTTCTCTCCCTCCCTCTTCTCTCTCTCCGTTCGCGCGCACTTCTTCTCGCCCGGCAACTGGCTTTGGCCATTTTTATGCCATGCGCCGGTACACGTGCCAGATTTTGGCCATCTTGCACGCTTCTCCCATTGTTTCCAAGAATCAACAGGTCCGTGCAAGAATGCCCCGGTGTCTTGCGAGATTGCGTCATCCGTGGCAATTGTTTTTATCCGTAAAATTTTAACGCGTGATTTTCTGCGGCACTCCCGAAAAACTCTACATGCGCGGCACGGAAACTCTTATCATTTTAGCACTCACTTCTGAGGGAGACAGCTCTCTGGATGCCGGTGCCTCCTTCGTCTTGGCTGCCGCCACCAGCCTCAGTCGTCGACATCTTTTTGTCCTCTCTGCTCTTCCCAGTAACACGAAGAATCGCGCGCGTGCTATTACGCACTTCGGCCCTTCCAACGCGAAAACTCCTCAGCAGCACTCTTCACAAAGAGAAACGCGCGGTTCTCGTCCAACACACGCACCTCTCGTCTAGCACGCTTTCACACGCACCTTTCGTCCAACGCACCCGCACAAACCAACTTTTCACTTATGCGCTGTATAAGCGAGCTGGGTCCATCACCTGTCAGAGGTATGGTGAGGCCGGGGCGATAAATCATCGAGTAGATTTAAGGAACAAAGAAGCTTTATTCAGATAAGTCGTCAACACGTCCGCTCTGCTCTGCGGTCACACTCGCTCTGCTCCTCCTCTTGAGAGCTCGCGCATGCGCTACACATACTTTATACAGAGACGCTCACACATGTATAAACTCATCATAATTTCGTCAAGAAACTAGTTATCACGGAAATATTGGAGGCATCACGGCATAAAAGCAGGAAAGGACATCGATACTCCGATGAGTGGATATTCCACATGAAGTCACCTGCAGCATACCGTCTTTTGAGGGAAACGAATGCCTTGCCACACAGCCAATTGCAGTTTTCAGTTCAAAAGGGCCAACTGGTGGAATAATGTTGGCCAAGTTAATCATATAGGCTATAGCCCGGTTAGAAAAAGCTGGCACAAAAATCCATGGCGTCAGAAACCGTTTATACAAAAAACAAGAATTAGAGGTGAGTACGCTAATAACGTCTAACAAGGGGAACGTCAGAGGTGGTGTTTTTTGTTTTGATTCATACTTTTTGTAAAGAAAGGTCACGGTCTTAAAGTAAAGTTGTGAAATCCCTAGAACCCAATATTTGGCCAGTTTTGAGAAAAACGGCTTTAAAAAAATTGACGCTCATCTTATGGACTTGAAAAAGCCGTCCCCCAAGTGACTGAGTAGCTTAGCGGTTGAGCGCCCGATTTGCACGCAGAGATTGCGGGATCAATTCTGGTCGTCTGGATTTATTTTTATTTTTTTGCTTTATAATTATTTAAATGTTTATACATTCAATTCCCTCGTAATTTTTTTGTCAATTATACGATAATAAACATTTAATATGCTTTTTTCAATGATAAACTCATATTTTCGGAGTTTTTTTGCATGCAAATGTAATTTTCATAAATGTTATAAATTTAATCATTTATTTAAAATTAATGCACACATTATAAAATAGTAATATATATCAAATAATTATATTTTAAATGAGATATGAAATTTTGATCATGTAGATAAATATTTTAAAATCACAATATAAACGAACATTTTTATTTTGGAGATTTTTATTTCGAATAAAATATCACGAGCCATAATAAAAAATAATTTCATATCTCATTTAAAATATAATTATTTGATATATATTCTTATTTTATAATGTGTGCATCAATTTTAAGCAAATGATTAAATTTATAACATTTATAAAAATTACATTTGTATGTAAAAAAACTCCGAATATGTGAGTTTTTCCTTGGAAAAAAGCATATTAAATGTTCATTATCGCATAATTGACAAAAATTTAACGAAGGAATTGAATGTATAAACACTTAAATAATTATAAAGCAAAAAAAATAAAAATAAAAAAAGTCCAGACGACGAGAAATGATCTCGCAATCTCTGCGCGCAAATCGGGCGCTCAACCGCTAAGCTACTCAGTCATTTGGGAGACGGCTTTTTCAAGTCCATAAGACTAGCGTCAATTTTTTTAAAGCCGTTTTTCTCAAAACTGGCCAAATATTGGGTTCTAGGATTTCCCAACTTTACTTTAAGGCCATGATCTTTCTTTACAAAAAGTATGAATCAAAACAAAAAACACCATCTCTGACCTTCCCCTTGTAAGAAACTCTGATTTTCAGGATATATTACTTTAATTCTGGAATTTGATTTTTGCTATTTTTCAGGTTCACCCGGATGAGGATCCTATTAAGTGGAGTTACTTTTCGAATTTGTTCGAAATAGACCGGAGTAATCCCAGTGGGAAATTATGTCCCAATCTAACATGCGACCACATTCATTCTAATAATTTATTAAAAATGAGGGTTTTCTGGCACTGCAGGTACAATTTAATTTATTAGTAAAATTATAAATGTTAATGGATACACTTAAAATAACTTAAAATGATGTTAGATTTTCAGTTTTGTTACTGCAACCTGTTTGCTACACTACTTGAATTATGAAGACTTCAAGGAAAAACTGAAAGGTTGCAAATCGACAACGGACTTTTGCCTAATAATTAATAGTATGTTTGATGCGATGAATCGCTTATCTCCAGAAACAGCTCTCAAATCTCAGTGTAGATTTTATTGTAAAAACATCACAAATTTTTAAATCAAATAATTTTTTTTTATTTTTAACAGAAGTTTTTGATAAAAATTATATAATATTTATAGGCCTTAAAATAAACGCTTTCTTGGTTTGAGAAATGGGAGAAAAGAGTCGACAAAAGAAAGAAGTTCAAAGAGTGTAACGAAACCGATGAATGTACAGAAATTGGAGTGAGTTTGCATAAAATATATCAAATATACAATATTTACAAATACATATATATGTATTATGAAATAGAATGTTTGAGAATTAATTTTCCTCCCTAATAAAAGTTGCAATATTTCTTACGTTATAGTCGGATGACTTTTTAACTACGTCAACGATTGAAGGACTGCGAGTAACACTTCGATCAATGATCAAAACACATTTTTTCAATTTAGTAGAATCCAATTTCGTCGTTTTTTTCTTCGTTTTATTTTATTTTAGAAAATATAATCAAATGTCGGCTTTTCCTTCGTTTCATTTTATTTTTGAAAATACAATCTAATGTTGTAGGTTTTTCCTTCGTTTTATTTTAAAAAATTTTATTTTAAGGATGTACACTAGTTATCTCTTATCCAAATAGATTTTAAAAAACTTTTAATAATCAATTTTACTGACATATCAAAGGTACCTGTAAAATTTCAGATCGACCTTGAGGCCCGTTTGCGAATTAATGATTCAGGGCCGTGCTATTAAAAAAGGTTCAGTTGCTTCAAGGTTTTGCTAATAGAAGGCGCTTACGCAGGGTATTTAATTTTGCATTTATAATTATTATATTTATTCCATATCGGATGGTAAGGTTGGAAACTTTTTACATTAACTTCTTCGTCATTTTTCCACGAGAGACATTACCTTTACAATATATCGGAACAAGTGGGTCCGTAGTATGCATGTCTCTCATGAACTTTAATCAAGTATATTTAGTTATTAATTAATGTTTATAGTTTCATAAGAATATAAAAAGCATAAATTAATTTCCATTTTATAATTGATTATAATAACAGCGTATCATAAAAAGTACAATCATTAATTATGGAATTCATCAAATATGAAGCACAATTATGATTTTAAATAATTTTATTATTCTTTTAATTATCTTAATAAAAACCGAGCTTATGGTACATTTGGAGACGTACATAAAAATAGGAAAAGTCAAAGATATATTTATTTTTCACAAATTGCAGTTAACTTAATGATTTTATTATTCCTGGCATTGTTTCATGACCCACTGAAGAATCTTTTGTACGGATTGTTTTTGGATTTTTACAAATAGCTTCCCATTAACCATTTTACCAAAGAGATTAGAGACAGCAAGCGATCCAGATGATTTGTATGCAGTTTAAATGGCATCAATAGTGATAGATGCGTCAGCGATTTTCCGACGAATACTTCCACCTACTACATTTCTAAGTGGGTTCAAAGTTTGCAGGACTATTTTACTTTCCGCATTTTGTTCCCATTTTCGAGTTTGTTCCTCGAAAGTCGTTGCAGAACAAAGCAAAACGTATTCAATTTTTGGTTTTTTAAAAATCTTTTGTAGAATGTCTACATCGACAATAGCATTATGCGATTCTGCACTTAAAATGTTGAGCCACTTTGCTAAACCTCCAATGTACATTCGCCCTTTCCTCGTCGACTAGTTTGCTTTTTTATAACTGTTAAGGTATCAGTAAAACCACAAATAACTTTTCAAAAGTCATCGCGTAAAGAGCAAGCTAACATTGCTTTAAAATTTAAGTTGTGAATAGCAACGTAGCATGGTTTGACAAAAGTAATTATCCACTGAAGTAAATTACGCATAGCAATTCTCAAAGACACAGCTGGCACTTTATTCACATGTAAAATCAACTGCTATTAATAAGTCCATGAACTTCACTAGCAGATCCAGATATTTTCTGAGTAGAAATCACGTATGCATTGAAGGAAAAAGTGCTACACTTTGCAGCAATTTGCAAAATATCATAATCTTCAGCAAGACTTGTCGTTTAAAGGTCAAGCAAAATTAGTGGAATTTTGTCAGTCTCAGTCTCCAGTTCATCATCAGTGCTATTTTCAATTACCACTTCTTGGACTGCAGGCGCTGTTGCTCTCATAGGTCACTCCTTCTTGTTGTTCTTTCCTGTATCGTAAGGCAGCGCGACGTTTATTTACTTCCATCCGATTCCTCTTGAATTTGATAGATATGATCAAAACCTTTCTTTTTTCTGCTACTCGTTTAATTTTACTTATATGTTTTTTATGGCTATTTCCAGGAGATAAAACTAAAACTTTAGTGACTTCAGTAGTGTAATCTTCCCCGATGTTCTTCTGTCCAACAGTGCAAGCAAAACGAAAATCTGCTGATTCACTTTTATTGTAACATCGAGACTTCGGGGCTTTGCTGACCATCATAGCATTTAAGCTCTCATTGGAATAACTGGCGGCACCTGCTGAAAACTTTTCGGCATTTACAGCCAATTTGTCAAAAATTACTTTTAGATCTTGAAATAATTTTTAATTTTTCAATCTCCCAGGTATGAGCTTATGTTCATATGTTTCTTTACTGTTTACATATCCACACCATTGACCACATTTTTCATGATCATTGATATTTTGAATATCTTCTGCTAAACCTACGTATGTGAAATCTCGATGAAGAGATACTATTGCAATTGAAGTTAGCTCTTTATGTTTACTTGCGATTTTAAATGCTTAGCAAGTTCAGGCTCCATCGCTTTTGCGCTTCCCCGAAAGTTGAAACGACAGTCGTGAGTTGGTGGATCTTTGCCATTTGAACACATTACACATGCTCTATTTACAGAACCAAAAGCCACAACAAGATCAGATTCAGCACCAATCACTGCTCCTTATCCGTTTAAACTATCGTACGACCGTCCTGTACCTCTGGTGCTCCAACCCATATCGTATGAAGCTCTTACAGGTACTACTTTTTGAGGTGTTTTGAGAGTTTCCGTCTCACTTGATTCCACTAATACAGATGCAGTCTTAATTAATGGTGTAAGGTTTCTTGAATTCGCTACAGAGTTATTTATTATTAGAGGATCTGAGTTTGTAGAATTAGTTTCATGAGACTCTATCAATGTTGACAAATCTTGTACAGAATCATTAGAAGTCTCTATCGATGTACTATAACCGGAATCTGCTTAAGGAGAATAAGTCGTCGACACATCAATGTACGAATAGTCGTTGGAAGCATCAGATACTTCTCTTAAAATCGTATTTTTTTGACAGTACGATTTAGTCTGATCGGGTGAAATGAAACCTTGACGATAGTCTTCTGGTCTGCATAAAGAAAATTACTTACTAGCACCAAATAAATAAATAATTTAAAATCCTATAATTAATAATAAATATAAAGCAGTCCAATATATTAAACCATTTTTAAATTATTCAGTTTAAATAAGTCGATTAACGAATAATAAATATAAATAAATACTGAAAAATAAGTATCAGAAAACCTTTTTGAAATTCTCTTAATTTACGTGAACAACATTTTTCATACTTTCATACAGAAGTACAGAGCGTAATCTAATGTAAGTATAATTTTTGCACAATATTCCATACATATGCGTATAAATTGAAATTTTAAATGCAAACAAGTTTTTAAATTAAAAATGTATACCTGTCTCAGTTATATTCCCGATAAATAGATTCAAATGACAGTCAATCGTGAAATCCAACTTGAAATTTGTGTGTAAAAAAGTTGCGTTTTTATCCTTCAAACTTTTACAAACATTTTTTATTTTTATGTACAATAGAAATAGTAAGCTTGCTTACAGTGATTTTTCAATTGTTTCGATATTCTTTAAAGTGAGTTCCCTTTCTACTTTGGCAGCAACATTACAACTCTCTTGTGCGACTTTCTCTGCAGCACGTCCTGCTTCTCGCTCCTGTTTTTTAAGAGTCGAAGAAGTAACTGTTGGGATGTTCAAACAAGAAAACACTTTATTCATATGGGTACACCCTGATCCATTGTGCAGATCACCTAGAAATAAACAATGCACTACAATATTAAACTATTTACTACTCAAGCCATAACAATAACATATTTTCAATTTAGAATTTTTAAACAGCGTATTAGGAAAAGTGAGGTTATAAAATTAACTTTTAGAATATGTAAAGAAAGCGAACTGATACATACCTAGTGCTGTCTTCGTATTTACATTAAATACATGCTTAGATCTCTTTCAAAATTGAGGCTAGACCATGTTGAGTTTCGTGTTCTATATTTTTAAGACTTAGAACTTGTTTACAGTCGGGAGCACGACACCATAATTCTTTATCAAGAAGATTCAGTTCAACTATACGTCGTCCTTCAAAGGTTTTGTTGACACTATTTTATTTCCACAGCGATATATTTTCTTACATTTAGGCATCTTATTAATTAATTGACAAGAGCAAAACATGAAACCGACGAAACAAAAATACAATCTCAAAATTTCACGATGACAGCTTTAGGGAGCTCAGCGCTATCAACTTGCGAAAACGAAACACCCGTAATTACGCGGTGTTGCCGCACTTGCTCATTGAAAATTTTATATTTCTAATTAAACATATTAACGTTTTTCAACAATTTCAACCTGAAATTATTATTGATGTAGAAGTAAAATATGTATTACTTACATTTTTTAATCTTCTTATATATCTGGCATGGATATATTATTATCGAATAAGATAGAATTTTCGTTTTGTTAAGATGGATTAACAGCCAAAAGTTTTTCTTGGTCTATCCTAAATTAATTTATTTTAGTAATAATACTAACTTATACGACTAAAACTCAGTTTCATTAATAATATTTGTGTTCTCTGCATAATATTCATCTTTAAACATCAACCGCAATACATCCTTAATAAAAAAAACAATAATTAATTTTGTAGGATTTTCCTTCGTTTTATTTTAATTTTATTTTAGGAAAAAAAATTATTCTCGTCGGTTTTCCCTACGGTTTATTTTTTTAAATTTAATTTTAGAAAATGCAAACTAATGTCTATTTTGAATTTTAATTTTGTTTAAATTTTAGAAAATAAAGACTAATCTGGTCGGTTTTTCCTTCATTTAACAAATAACTTTAGTTGTCAGGCAATTGACGCCAATCCACTGAAACCATTCATAACAATTTCAAAGCTAAAGGAATTATTTCAAGCCAACTAGGAAACTGCTTTTGAAGAAATCGGAGACAAATTGCAAGTTGTGATTGATAGTGAGGACACAGATTTTAGTGATTTCGTAGACACTGTGGAACATGACTATCGACTACTAGTAATCACTGAATGCGTTCTTTTTTATACTACTGCTTGCATTTGTAGATATATTGAAAAGCGTGTCAAGTGCAAAATTTGCTCAAGTGCTTTTCTCTCGGTATCCAATGTTGGTAAAAACCAATCTTATTTCACATCTGATCAGTTGCCACTTAGTTGCAGTAAATTCCCTAATATAAAGAAAGAGCTCATTCATCAAAACGTAACACTGTATAAATTAATATAATTTACTGCAACTAAGTGGCAACTGATCAGATGTGAAATAAGATTGGTTTTTACCAACATTGGATACCGAGAGAAAAGCACTGAAGTAGAATGTCTCTTTCAAAAATATCATCATAACAAAAACACGTTTGGGTTGATTTTTTGTGCCTAATACATTTATATAAATGTATTTTATTATAAAAGAATCTCAGAGCTGTCTATAATACTTAATTTATAATGTTAATAAATTCAAAGATTTTATTGTTTTGACAAAAGCAGCAAATAAAGCTAGCTGGGTGATATTCGATTTTATCTTATTATAAAGTATAATATACTTTATCGCTTTGAAAATAGCAATAAAGCTAAGCGTAATACTACTCAAATGAATTATTGTATTGTATTATTCCTGAATTTAATATATTTATAAAAAAGAAAATACATTATA
>JBAGKK010445434.1:0-17617 GCA_037177015.1 Euceroptres primus
TCACCAATGCCATTTCAATATCTGAGATTTTATATATTGATTTAATTCCTAAAGTCTAAATTTCCTCTTAAGGTTCCAATGACTGGTGCTCTTACCCTATCCAGGGAAATTGACATTAAGTCCAACGAATTTACCAAGGCATTAAGTGAGCATAGGTTTGCACTCCTGCGTGTTTGTGTACGCACAAGTAAGCACACGACTCGATTGGATCGCTAAGGGAACGATGGAAGGCAACACGCCAAACTGTCAGACATCTAACAGCAAGCTGCTTTGCTACACATGTTTCAGGAACCAATCCCCTTTCCCTTTGCCTTGCGTCTCGTCGTAGGGATCTAGCCATCGGTATGCCAATACAACATAGTCACTCCTACTGTTATCTGATAACCCTTTAATGCCATGGTGACCTACTATGCTGCATTTGCACGCATACAAGGCACCCAGCTTCCAATAGTCGACTGAGAACTCTGATCTTAATAGCCGTCTTCCTATTTCGTCCCCGGTACACTGGGGTACCAAGAAATACCATGTCGTGAATTTCATATTCGACAAAGGAACAGAAATTAGTCCAAATTGCTTACGATCGTACTACACAAACCAGAAGCTCACATTATTCGGATTTCAAAATTTATATCGATTTGTCGTTTTAGTCGTTTCTTTCAATTGGAATCTTTTTCTAAGCTTCAACCTTAAGGAAACTGTCTGATTGACTTCGTTTTTTCATCATTATTTATGGGTGATTGCCAGAAAGTTGATCATTCTAAGTCGCTATCATTTTTCACATATCCTGAGATTAATTAATTTTTGAATAATTATTTTTTTTTGAAATTTCGTGGTTTAATATAGTCAACTTTTTGGCAATCACCTTTATATGATGTTTTTTCACTTAAAAGTTAAATTAATAAAAATAGTGTTAAATTAATTGAAAATTATTAGCAAATTTAACTTAACGAAAGGTATGTCACGGAATAATTTGAGGCAAAGACAGAAAAACAAAGGGTATCAAACGCATTAAGAAAATTGTTTTGCTTTTCTAACAAAAATTTGGTTGGCTCAACAAAATAATTTTTGGGTATCAAAGGGTATCAAGCGCACTGAGAAAACTGTTTTTCTTTGCTGACAAAAATTTGGTTGGCTCAATAAAATAATTTTTTTGGTATTTACGCAACGAAACTGTTTTGAAGGGTCTTTTTGTTGCCCTAACAAAACTGTTTTGTTGCCCTAACAAAACTCTTTTGTTGTCCTAACAAAATTCTTTTGTTTTCTTTACCAAAATCTTTTGCTAGCCAAATATTTTGTTGACCTGACAAAATAACAGTTTTGTTGATATAACTGAAGGTTTTCTAACTGCAAAATAAATATTTTTGAACTTTCAGAAGCTGAATCACACAAAAAAAGGAGTCTAGTTTTTGTTTCAGCTAGTTTTCTGTGCAGTTATGAGAAATAATGTAAGGGTGATTGCTAAAAAGTTGACCATATTAGACCACAAAATTTCAGAAAAAAATAAATATTCCATGCCGTCTAAAATATTTTTTTAAACACGACCAACCCAAGAGAGTATGAAAGAACGAAATAGAGAGATCGAGGAATATATTTATTCGTCACTACACTAAAAAAGTTCACAATGTAGGATATTCGACCTTGATAGTAAAAATTATTAAAAATATAGAAAACATCCGTGATTGCGTGATTTATTTAATATTGACTTCACAGCTTTAAGATATCTTCTCTTTTAATAAAATTTTGAATTAATAGTTTAATAAATATGACATTTTTTAAAACATATAGGGCAAATATTATTAACTGCTATTTGTAAATACTGATGAGAAATCGATGTTCAATCATGTGAAAATCTTCGATGTCCTAAAACTAACAAATCTACGTCGTATTTTGAATAGTTTGATTCACGATCTTCGAGTTTCATCTTAAAATAGAAAAATCGTAAAATCTGACACAAAACTTGGGGACAGACTTTGGAACGATTTTTACTATCTTTAACTGTAAAATATTCAACTTATTACTCAATAATCATCTTTTTCAACTCATTTCAAGCGATTTCCATAAGCCTAAATGATTAAAGAAAATATTTTTGATATTATTTAGCAATTTTCTATTTTAAATTTGTAGTTTGGGACATCGCGTAACCTGATATTTTTCAAACATTTTTATTTTTAATTTGTAAATGAAGTCGTCTAAAATTTTGAAACATTCCTAAAACGCACTTCAATGAAATTTTGCGTGTAAATTTAACATTTATTTATTTTTCGAAATTATAATAATCTCCCAAATTTTAAATTCGCTTTTAAAATAATCACGTCCCATTAATTCGAGCCCAAAAACTTTCCGAACATTCAATTTTGGTGGGGTCGAAAAAAAATGACTCAAAAAAATAATTTTGCATCAACAGCAAAAAGTTTCGTGATCCAGCAAAATAAATTTGTGTTATCAACAAAAATTTTTTTGTGACAACAAAACCTGCTCAAAAAAATGGTTTTGTTGCACTTAATACATTTTTTCTCAATCATTAAATACAGGAGACTTGCAAGGGACACTTTACAATCTATCAATTTATAACAATATTCGAATATTGTAAATCAGAATAAAAATTTAACTAACAGCAACTAATTTGAAAAGTTTCAAGCACTTGAATTGAAAAAAATTTATCGTTTTAGTTATAAGAAATCGAAGCTTCATTCTCTTTTCCTAGAAAGAAGACACAGAAATTTTTATGTTGTATTTTACCTATTTCCTTAGAGATTCCGGCCTTTACTCAAGTGTGAAAATTGGAAATCCGTTCACGACGATTTTTCGTTCAAGATACTTCTCAATATAAAAGAAAATCTATATAGAGCACTTTTTTCAGTAAAATTTTGCTCCTAACAAGAAATCGCAATAATAAATTTCTTGTTACGAAATCTTCTGTCTATTGAGATGTTTTGAATATTAAATCTTAAAAAAATAATAATATTCAATACAGAAGAAAGTTCTTTTTATAAAATTGATAATTTTTTTTCTTACCGATACGTTTAAACACGATTAAGTAAGTTGACTGCAAAAACTCACCTGAAACAAATACGAAAACAATCTGTTAGTGACTCTCTAATCAATTAATACTTTCAAATATTCTAAACTATGTAATATGGAATTACAAACAGTTTAAATATTTTGGCGAGACAGTAAAATAAATTTAGTCTGCCTTACAAGCAATTTTGATATGTTCACAATAGTATATTACGTAACTAGGGGAGAAAGGCAACGATTTACCCGAGTTGACATCGTTGCTTCTCCCCAAGTCACTTATACAATTTTTCATAATACCTAAATTAAAAATTCGACTCGATGCCTGTACAGTGAGGCGAAAGTAGCAGTTTCAACCGTAGGGTTAAAAGTAAAAAAACCAGCTGGCAGAAACTGCAATTCGTGATGTGACTCCGTCACTAAGCAGTTTCTGTCAGCCGTTTTTTACTTTCAACCCTAGGGTTGAAACTGTTACTTTCGACTCGCTGTGCAGGCATCGAAAGTCAAATTTTCAATGTAGGTGTTATGAAAAACTGTTTCCTTTTTCTTATAAAATTGTTCGATTGGATCAACGAAAAGTTTCGAAAAAAATACAAGACACTTTTTCTAATTCTACACCGCATTCTTTTGTTAGGACCACAGAAAAAATAAAGGATAAAGTTTCCCCGGATTCTGGGGTGAAAATTATCTGTAACAAAAATTAAAGGATAGGATAAATAGGATAAATTTTACCCAAATATCGGTTAAAATTTCTTTTGTTTTTCCATGACAACACATGTATTTTGAAATACATCAAGTTGTCTGCATAAAAATGTATGCCTCTAAAAAATTATCTGCAACAAATTTTATCCTAAGTTTTTTCTGTGACAGCCAAACTTTTGTTTGACCAACCAAATACTTTTCTCACAATCAAGTTATGTTAAATAAATATCTCAGGCTTTTTTGTACAAGCAAAATAACGAAAATTCCACAATTCCTATTAAATTCCATATTTGGGGTATAGGAGAGTTTCTAATCGTGGTCTTGAAAGGTCATTAAAATGGGAAGTGTTCGTGGGAAACCATATACGGGGATCGTCTTCAATGGAGTCAGCAGCGATCGACTTTTAGAGTTCAAGGGGTGGTTAGTACAAGAAGGGTAGCGGAATAGTTATTGCTATGCATATGGTGTCCCAGACAATAAAACGGAATGGTCGCAGTGCGGTGGGTTCCAAAGGTATGGGATTTTAGAGTCCGCTTTAATCGGACTATCGGGCGAAGCAGCCAAACGTGGCGGAGCGAATTGCACTGTTCCCTTCGACTGTATTCGAATTTCTCTTCCATTTCCCTCCCTTGCAATCTACTCTGTCCTTTCTTCGTCTTGGCTATCTCTCCTACTCCCTATTTTCTCCGTATTAGCACAAGTAAATATTTGTTCTCTCATCGTTCCCTTTATCTTGAGATGGAAAATAATCTTGTACTATTAAGGGTCGCTTGATCAATTTTCTATTGACAGAAAGATCTCCTTGGTAAAGTTAATTTATCTCTGCTAGAACTCTTTAATCATCCAACAATAATACATTTGTTTAAATGATGCGAAATTTATAAACGTACGTAATGAAAATTGAAATATGTGTTCTAATTAGATCGAATTTCAGTCTTGAGTTTCAATTATTTTAAATAATAATAATATTTAATCAATATGTGAATATAAAAGGCAAAATATAAAAAATGTGCACTAAGAAAAATGAAACCCGAGGAGTTTGAAAGTAAAAGCAAATCGCGCACCTTTTTTTATCGTCTATATCGGCTCGTTTTAAGTACTTTTTCTTCACTTTCTTTAGTTAAGTTTTCTCGGACCATTGCGATCGTACGTCTTAAAGAGTTTTAAAAGGTTTTTGTGACAACTTAAGTAACAACAGTGATATCAGTGGAAAGCAGTTAAGTTCCGTCAACTCGACACACAGCAACAAAGAAATAAAAAAAGGGTCGGTACGTGAAGTCGTAGATATTTAACGACGCGATTTCAAAGAGATGTGGAAGGAGAATCGGTTACAGTTTCAGTTGTGGAGAGAGGAAAGGCGTCCAAGGTTAGCGTTGGATTGTATCTGCTTCTAGCAAGAAACAGTTTACATTTACTAAAAGTTTCCAATTGCACCCGAGCGAATCCACTTTACTTTGCTCTGAACCGTCATTTTACTACCAGCCATGGCACTGGGGACAGAGAAAGGCCGTCGGGCTTGTGTTCTTAGAACGACTTCAAAGTCGTCCAGAGTCCTTCTGTAATCCTCACGGGAAAAAAGTGTTCGACGTACCTTCTCCTGTTACCAGTGAGCGGCGATCGAAGCATCGAAATTTTATTCGATTTCGAATTTTACTTCACTCCATGCCCAATACAATGTATTTTTCTTCAATACAGCTTTTCTACTTCAACCTTAACTTGGAAAAGTTTCTGTCGTGAAAAGAACTGCAGAGCGTTATTCTCTTTTATTTAAGTTGAACAAAAAAGCAATAATCTTCCAGATGGTACTATGATTGCACTAAAACTGTTAAATTATTTTATGAATAGTCAAAGTTTAATTTCAAATTAAATAAGAGATTTTAAATTAAAAATGGAAGAAAGACTAAAGAAAGTTTCTGCAATTCACATGCTTCTGTAATTCAAAGTGCGACTCACTCAAGTTATGCAGTGTTTTAACATTTCAGAGAAGTTTCCAGCGAAACGTTTAATCACTAAAAGAGATGTATATTTTTTAAGTCGAAGGGAAGTTTTTAGAGATTTAGGAAGCAATTTCCTTGCTTTCTTACTTCGAGAAAAACTTTAGTTAATTATTTCGAACAGATTTATTGAAGCTACTTTTCCATTTTTAACGAACCATTTTATCGAACATTTTATTTTCACTCTCAAAATCTTAATCAGTTAAAAATAACCGATTCAGAAGCAAGTAGTAGTCAGTCACTGATTCATTCAGTGAAAATTTAACTAAAATTTTAGTCAAAATTCACTAATTTGTCAGTCAAACCTCACCTTGAGGTTATGTTGCTGACTGAAAAATCAGTTAATTTTTCGTTCTCTGAGAAAATTTCAGTAATTTTTTTGACTAAAAATCACTGAATTTTTATCTGAATATTAGTTAATTTTCATTGATTACTAAAGCAAGAAGTCAGTCATGGTTTAACTGATTCAGATTTTAAGAGCATAATTGGAATTTTAGATTGCCTCCAATTTTTGCACTGTTAGAAATTTCCATGATAATTTTCAGAGGCATATGAATGAAGTTTTATGTAATTACCCTTACTGAAATTTCAGTTACAGTTTTGTAAATTCCAGTTATAGTTATAGTATTTTTCGGTTATAGTATTTAGAAAATTTAGGAAAATTCATTTACAACCTATGTGGAAAAATTCTGTAGAATATATGTTATATGAGTATATATGTGAGGATTCTATAGAATGCTCACAATAATTCTACTCACACTTCTATAGAGACTTCACAAGAATTCTACAAGAATTCTCCAACAATTCCAGTCCAATTTCTATAGAATTTTTATGTAGAATTTGTGTATTGTCGAATTCTTGTGTGGATTCTATAGAAATTGACCTAGGTGGAAAAATTCTACAGAATTTGTGTAGAATGCATTCTATAGAATCCTCACAAGAATTCTACTTAAATTTTTATAAAGACTTCACAATGATTCTACAAATATTCTAGTCCAATTTCTATAGAATTTTTAATAAAATTTCTGTATTGTTGAAATTTTTTGAGGATTCTATAGAAATTAAACTAGAATTCTTGTGGGGACTCTATAAAAATTTGAGTAGAATTCTTGTGAAGATTCTATAGAATGCATTCTAAATCAATTCTATAGAATTTTTTCACCTGGAAAGTAACGTAATTTTACGATACTTGCAACTGTAAAATCAGAAACGTGTGACTGAAAATTCTGAAATGTGTGATAAAGTTCCAAAGATGTAACAGAAAAAATGTTACGTATAGGTAACTGAAATTTTATGCAGTTGCATGTTTATAGATTTAAGATACATTTTCATTTTCAGTTAAAATTTAGTAATCTACATAAGGTAAAACTTCTGTAAATTTACGAAAATTTCAAACAGTGCACATTAAACTCAACGTCAACGTTTAGCAAATATAGATGGCCCAAATTTCGAAACTTCACTGGTTCCGAACCTAAAATTTCCAAATCTATTACAATTTCCATACAGTTCGAAATGTTCGTAAATTTCCGACAGTTTAAAGTTATCTAGGCTACAGAAATTTTTATGAAATTTAAGAAAATTTTCAGAAAGCGTATCTGAAAATTACCAAACTGAAACTGAATTTTTATGAACTTTTTCTTAAACTTCAGTTACCCCAAGTGAAAAAATTATGCATAATCTATGCATAATGAATTATGGGTAGTCACTATGCCAAAAATTGTGCATAAAGTATGCATATTCAATAAATTTGAATGTGTAAAAATGCTGGAAACAGTTGAAAACTAGTTGTCATTTGTTTGCAACGTTTTATGCACAATTTTTTGCATAGAGTCAAAATTTCTCAACTGGTCACCTGATTTTCAACTTGATGTAGAAACTTGGAAATTTTTATATGAATGGAAAGCTTTTGTCTATAAAAAAATACCCCCCGGCGGTTTTTATGAAATATCGATTTTTGAAGAAGTTCTCAAGCCATCAATAAAAAGTGCACTTTTTTCAGAAACTAATTACTCCTGAACCATTGCAGATTAAAGTCTAAAATTTTGTGTCAACATTACTTAGTGAAGGATTTATCCGACGATCATCATGTCTTAGTCAGATTGTTTAATTCTCGGTTCTTTTAATAACAAATAAGTAAACAAATAATCACATTTATGTGTTCTACACACGTAAATTCGTAATTTTTCTTCTTGTTCTGTGCGTAGGACATTCACGAAATAGAATATGAAAAAAAATTGGGATATTCGTCATTTTTAACGATGGAAAATAGATTTTTCTCGTGCAGGGCACGCCTTACTAGCGCGCGCGTACCGGCACGAACTTGCACTCATGGTACGCCGACGCAAAAAACAAATGAAAAACATGTGTTTAAACAAATATTGCTTAGCAGTGTACATATGGTTCCTATCATTGTCACTCTATTATCGTCTAAATTCCAGATACTTATGGTTTTTCTCAGCCAGAAAATTGTATTTGTGCACTGAATTCTAATCCGCATTGTTATTTCACATTTCAGGCGATTTTGTGGTCATTTATATTCATATCTTAAATATATAAAAAATAAAAACGGGCCATGCACACAAATGCTGTAAACTACCTAACAAAAAACATCATAAATGCATTCGTGAGAATTTAGTTTTCATATTTGAAAGGCGCAATGCAAAATTCAAGAATTAAGTGAGATCTTATGTATGCAAGTCATGACTTACATACGCAATGCAAAATTCGAAAATTTAGTGAGACCTTACGTATGTAAGTCACGACTTACGTACGTAAGTTTTCATATTTGAAAGGCGCAATGCAAAATTCCAGAATTTAGTGGAATATTACGTATGTAAGTCATAACTTACATCATACGTAAGATTCCACTAAATTCTCGAATTTTGCATTGCGCCTTTCAAATATGAAAACTAAATTTTTACGAATGGATTTATGATGTTTTTTGTTAAGGGGGTTACAGCATTCGTGTGCGCGGCCCATTTTTAATGTTCAAATGTTTAAGACATGAATATAATGTACATGACCACAAAATCATCTAAAAAAGTGAAATAACAATACGGATTAGAATTCAGTGCACAAACACAATTTTCAAGCTGAGAAAAACCGTAAGTACCTGGAATTTAGACAATAATAAAGTGACAACGATATGAACCATATGCACACTGCTAAGCAATATTCATTTGTTGAAACACATGTGTTTCATTTGTTTTTTGCGTCGGCGTACCATGCGTGCAAGTTCGTGTCGGTACGCGTGCGCTAGTAAGGCGTGCGCCGCGCGAGAAAAATTTACTTTCCAACGTTAAAAATTACGAATACCGCAATTTTTTTCATATTCTATTTCGTGAACGTCCTATGCACAGAACAACAAGAAAAATTAGGAATTTATGTGTGTAGAACACATAATTCACCTGTAACGGTAACGGAATTTTCCAAAATTTACAAAAATGTAACTGAAATTTACAAAACTAATTGCATAAAACTTCTAATAGAGCATTGTTCCAATTTCAAAAATTGCACCTCTAATTCTGCATTCCCAACAAAATCCACACCATCTTAATTAAATAATCCGCAAACTTTTTTAATCTCAAACATTCAATCGCCCTGCATGAAGACTGCAAACCTGCATAAACTCATCGACATTACAAAAATCTGTTTACTAAATGCAATCAAAAGTATAACTCATGTGAAACTGCAATGCAATAAAATGCAATTGGAATAGTCCGTGGTGCATGCATAAGGATAAAAACCTCACTGAGGAATTAAATTCTTGACGGTAATATCGTTTTACGACGCGTCCACATGAAACAGCCGGCTATACGGGCACGACTACAAACT
This sequence comes from Euceroptres primus, assembly GCA_037177015.1. Lineage (NCBI taxonomy): Eukaryota > Metazoa > Arthropoda > Insecta > Hymenoptera > Figitidae > Euceroptres > Euceroptres primus. The sequence continues at coordinate 9,546 of JBAGKK010445434.1, forward strand.
CGGCAAAAATACAACAGCGTGGCATACAAAAACGAAGGCGCATTCATCGTAAAACTCGGAAAACGAGATTCTGCAGTATATGCAAAAGGGTCTGACGTGGGTTAAGCATTGACGAAGGCCGCCTCCCTTTTCACCCCTGGAGGATGGCGCGATGAGTGGGAGATTTTCGGCAGCAACGGCGAGCTGGTTACAAAGTTGCGAATTAAAAACACAAAGAAGAACGAGGGTTCGGTTGGTTTGGTGGACCCTGGAGTGAGAAAGGATGAGGGGTTCTGTTAAGGGGGTGGGTTTGGGAGTAAGCTGAGACAAAGGGTGCCAGAGAACAATGGCCTGTAATCTCAAGCCCTTAGAATAGCCCTGTCCTGCGCTGCCCTTACCCTCCACCGAGCCATCACGTGGAGTTTCGACCCTTCGGTTCCACCTCCGCCTCCAGCGGATGACTGGCTTGTCAGATCTGGCCGAGCACAATGAACGGGTTAAGCGAATCAATTTTTGTCGCGACTCCACTCGGAAATTCCATTTCCGTGAGCGACAAGTAAAGCTCGACTAGGCCGGGAGTCGATGGGAAGGACGTCGTAAAGAGGTAAAAGATCCGGCCGGACGATTGCCGTAGCAGAAAAGTGGAAAAAGGAAAGGGGGAAAAGTGGGCAAAAGATCAAGTTAAAAAAAATACAGGGTCCAGTGGGATTAGTATCGTATTTACCAGGCGTGATGAAAGCTTGTGCAAAATTTTCGCGGGGAATATTTCACACCCAGGGAAGCTTTCGAGGGTAAATTTAAAGCGTTGCGGGAACGGAAAAGGATTAAAAATAATTTAGATCCGGCCCCATTCCTCTTCACCTTGAGCAACTTCATTCCAGTGGTTCAACTTCCAGTAGGAAGATCTTTCGTCTCTTTTGTGTGACCACCCTTTTCCTTCTTTCGAGCCTCTTTTTCTCGCTTTTCTTGCAAGCTTCTTCAGACCTTTGTATTTATAACTCCCTCTCGCGCTCTCTTTCTTGGCGAAGTTCCGTGGATTATCATTTCACCACGGTTCTTGTTAATATTTATTAGACGTTCTACTTCGAGCACGACGAGAAGTAGGAAGTCTCGTGTAAGGGGCAAAGGGAAACTTTCACCCTCTAATTCCGCGCGGAAGCGTTTCTTTTGAAAGGAAAGGTAAGAAAGAGATAGCGAGAGGGAGGGAGGAGGGGGAGGAGATTGCTGTTTGCAAGCTTTACGTTGCAAGTCTCGATCGTTTTTCGATTGTGAGTCGATGGACAAGCGGGTTGAGTAAACTAACCTACTTCCTGTAACTCCCGTCGAAGGTTTGTTGGTTCGTTCACTAATTCTACTGCAACATGATCTCGATACATCCTCCACGTTAATCTCAGGGAAGATCGTTTGTTTATTCGTTCAATTTATCATGACTGCAGGGAATTAATGGATTAAATGGAGTTTCGTTAAATTGAATTTAATCGACTCTATTGTTTAGCTTATTGATTATGTTACTTATGGATTGATTCCAGTCAATGCACAAAAGTTAATAAAAATAGATGGAGATAATTTTTGTGTAATTTTTTAAACGTAAATTTTCATGTAATTATTATGAAGCAGATACAATTTAATTAAACGAATTTGTGTGATTTAATTTTTAGGATACTTTGAATGGTTACAAATTACGTAGGTAAAAGCAGATATATACCTGCAAAAAGAGAGAGTTTCACCTATTTCAGGACAGATACCTTACGAAGAGGTAAAAAGGTAATTTCACCTGCAACAAAACTTACTCCCAAATTTTTCCTGTGACAATTTCAATGTAATTTTTATGTAATTATAGTTGAAAATCATTTATTCTTTTAAAAATCATTTTTTAAAGTTTTAACTATTTTAAGTATTCTAAATACTCAGTATTAGCGTTAAACGAACTCTCAGAGTCTCTTCCGTAATGAGGTTATATTAATCACAAAATTTTAAAGATGCAAATAAAAGTTGAATAGCTACGGTAGAGGCAAACCTTTTACATGGAAGTAAAAAATCTCACAACTATTTTGAAATATTCTTCATGTGTTTTATACATACATGTATATTGTTCTCAAATTATTATTCTAATATTAAATTTTAAACGATATAAAAAAGTTATAGTGCACTTAACTAAATTGAGTTTTATATCAAATTAATAAAAAGTGTTATAAAAATTTGGTTTAATCACGGAGTTTAATATCACAAGTAGTTGTAACTGAATATTTACATTTATTTTAGGTTGAGTATGCAACTCGTCAAATTATCTATATTCTCTACGTTTTTGATGTTTACATCATAACATTTTACAAAATTATAAGATGTTGTAAACGTTAAAATAAGGGGAATTAAGGGCACGTTGTACATGGCGACGTGATATTGAGTGAATTGGGTTCTAACGTCCTTTTAAAATAATTAAAAATGACAATATTAATCTTATTTTATAAGTGTAAAACCTACATAACAGTTGATATCAATTTTCGTTCATATAAGTAGTGAACCACCAGTCATAGAAATGAAGGTCAAAAGAAGAGAAGCGATTGTACTTTTAGAAACGGTGGTTTACTACTTAATTAAAAAAAAGATCGAGACTAAACATATAACAAAACCTTATTCACATATTTCATTAAACATTAATTAATTTTTCAAAATAAAGTCACTGATTGTAAAACCAGGTAATTCTTGTATTATTGTCGTATTATTTGAATTTTATTTGCAAGAATACATCGCGTCTATAATTTTGGGAAATGATAAAAGATACTGTCATTTTTAATAAGTTTTAAAAAACGCTAGAACCCCTGCTTTGCATTAACCTCTTACGACCCACACCCAGAGTCCGTTGACTAAAAATTCTCAAAAAATTCAGGGATAATCTACGATCATTTTTTGAACGATTTTTACAATAAAATTTTTTTATACATTTCTTTTAGTTTTCTCGGCTTCTATTGAGTGTAATATAATTTATAGCCCTCTTACGAAATTTGGAATAGTCCACTTTAATCTAATCTACATATTTATTTTGCAGAATTTTAAGTTTATCACATAAAAATTCTAGAAAATCGAAAAAAACAAGTGCACATATGTGTTCCCAGGATCGTAAAAGGATAAATATTTATCACCTATGCACCACGTGCCCTTAATTTAATTTTTTAAATTAGAATTACCTAAAAGCTGCGATGATCTATAATACTGCCAGATGCAAGTATTCACCTCCATATTGTTGACATCAGAAAAATGAACACCAACTTTATAACTCAAAGTACATAACAATCAAAAAAATATAAAAATTTAAATTTCCATTCCAGAATAGTTTTATGCCAATACAAAAAACTTAGTTTTCAATAAAATTTCAATCACGAGGAAGATTTCAATCGGAACACGTAATCGAATTTAAATTTCATTCTGAAGAGAACTTTATTCGTCATATGAAAAATACTATTATTATATATATTAGGGTGGCCGGAAAAAAACAATTTCAGATTTTTGGAGTTTCCAAAACGAATAACGTTAGTTAATTCGAAGATACTTGGGAGGTTTTGTTTTTTAGATTTTTAAAATAATATTTCGCGTTTGAATTTTCATCTTAAGAAAGCTAGAAAACTCTCGAAATGACAACTGAGTCGAAAAATTCCTCCACAAACTTATCACCCAAAACCACAAAATAAAACTTAATAGGTGGATCGTTTACAGACTGCTGAATAAGTGAGTGGGCTTAAGGTCATAGTACACGAAAAGCGCGGTTGAATACCAACCGGCATAAGACTTCCAGGAAATAGTTTATACATGAGTGTGTGTTAGTTTGGTCTGAGTTTGTGGGCGAGGAAGCGAGGGGACTCAGAGCTCAGCGGTGTCGCGCAAGTAGCGCAGCAACAAAGAGCGCAATAGTGACGCAGTAGTCTACACATTGCGTTCCGTCCGCTCACATTGGTTCGTTTTCAGTGTTTTGGTTATGCCTTATGTGTAATAATTAATAAATAATAACTAAATAAAACTTAACAGTAAAGCAGACGTTAAATTAAACTTATATTTAAAAAATATTTTTCATTCGTGACATAAATCAAACAGAAATAGTTCATACGGCCTTCACTTGTTTACGTTTAGAGACGCCCGCTTTAATGCCAAGGCCATTGAGGCAACCCCCGAAGCCGGCTTTGAATCGGGCTTTCAGTGTATATAAAAAATTTAACCCAAACGTCCAGCCCATGCCGGAGTGTTTCGAAAAAAATAGATTACCGTGAGTGTGAGTGCGACAGCAATATACAGCTGCATAAGAGTGTCTTTACACGATACATATATTTGACATTTTTAACCCCCCCTCGCCCTTTTATCATAGTTTTCTGTTATTACTTCTGTAATATTCCCCCCTCCCACCCTCAAAATTATTACGTATTTTGTGAATGACCTCTTAAGGTATTATGGACCCGAAAGAAATAGGATTTGGGAAAACATATTTAATTATATTTTTAAAAAACGCGATCTTATTAAAGATGATATTGTTTAAAAGATAAAAGCTTATTTTTCATGAAAAAATTTTTAAAATGCAAAAATTTCTTATTTGAAACGTTTTATTTTCGCTTGAACTTTTCTTCTTATCGCTTCTTAGAAAATTTTTTAAAAATGATTCAGTTTTAAAGAATAATAGCTTACTTTCTCGGGAAAAAGATTCTCTACAACTTCACCTCGTTCAGCTTTAAAAAATAAATTTTTCAATGGCTAAATTATTAAAAAATAATTTTTCAAACAAAAAATATTATAATGAAATAACTCTACTTGATACTAATTTATTTATATTTAAAAATTGGCTGAGGACAAGCTGTAGAGAATAAAGGTAAAGATGCAAACAAAAAAGCGTTTAAATTTGCAACAAAAAACAGTTTTTGCTGTAACTTGTCAAAAAACATAGAGAAGTTTTTCTTAAACTTTGTTTCTATCTTTGTTCAGAATCAACCTTCGACTCTCAGCGCAGGTAGACATTTAGAAATAAAGTCTTCTCAAAATCGAATTAGGCAATTTGGGGGTCAGTACAAAACAAGTCATTTTATTATGATGTAAATAAAGACTTTTAACAAAAGACTATTGCTAACAAACTTGCTAACTTGTTTGCAAATATATGTACAAGATGTACAGATTTGTACAAATATATGTACAAATAATGTAGAAGATAAATAATTTATCTTGATTTCGTTAGTCATTATTTTTCAACTCTGAATTGAGTTTCTCTTTATACAATTCAAATTTAGAATTAAAAATAAATCAAATTACAAGAATGCTGAGATGCACAAAGTAATAAGATGCGAACATACTCGTGAACAACTTATTTTTTATTGAGCTTCTTGTGTAAACCCGAGTTCTATAATGATCCTTATTAAAATGTAAACAAGTCTAATTGCCTAAATACCTAATTTACTTATTTACGATAAGCTTTTAGGTAGTGTCTAGTGTTATGAAAAATGCCGTGAAACTAGTCTATGAAATAGCAGGACCAAGGCTAGTATTATGGAAAATTCTTGAACAGTGCTAAGCTACAGCCTTAATTTTATGATTCTTTAAATATTTATTTTTGCAAATACAAATCAGGATTACAGAAAAAAAGCTCCTATGATCTGTAATACTTCCAGATGGAAGAATTCAGCTCCATATTATTGACTTCGGAAAACTGAACACAACACTTTATAACACAAAGTAACTATTTCAAAAAATATAAAAATTTAAATTACCACTCCCGAATTGATTTATGCTAATACAAAAGAATTATTTTTCAAAAAAATTTCAATCACAAAAAAAATTTCAATCTGAACACTGAATCGAATTTGAATCACATTCTGAAGAGAACCTTATTCGTTATGGAAAGTACTATTATTTTGTGTTTAAAAACGGAAACAATGCCACAATGTCACTTGCACTATTTTCACTCACGAGAATACATGTATACATAAATATTTGAATAAAAATAATTCAAAAAAACGTCACTGTTGAATTAACAATTAAAACTATGATTTATTTTTATTTATTGGATTCCAAAATTCTAAAAACCGAACCGATTGAATCTTCTATGATACTGAATCTTATATCATGCGGTCAAAACTTTTTGCAGAATCGACCTTCGACTCTCAGCCCAGGTAGACAAAAGTCTTCTCAGAATCGAATTAGAGAGTCAATAAAAAACAAGTCATTTTATTATTCTACATATATAGATAAAGATGTAATAAGATGCGGACATAAACAACTTATTTTCTGTTGAGCTGATTAAATAAACCCAAGTTCTACACTGAGAGAAGAATCAAGCTTTGAAAGGATGAACTTTCTTGCTTTTGGAGCTTGTAAGTTTTACATGCTTTCAAAGCAGTTATATCGTTGAATTCATCCTTTAAAAGCTTTAAAAGCTCTAAACGAAGCTTCAAACCCATGAACTCCACCGTTTGAAACTGTAAATCTCGTGCGTTCCCTCTCCCTGCTCTCGCGTCCTACAGCGCCAATGACAAGAGTTTCACAGTTTAGAACCGTGAATGTTTTGCTTTCGGACGGTGAGCTATTTCATGCTGTTGCCTTGTGCTACTCTGCCGTCCAATGTAAAAAGATAGGTAAGTGACATTGTCATTTAGGTCGACTTTTCCATTGCTAGGTTTAAGAGAATAACCCTAAACCACAAAGTCCCTTACCTATCTTTTTACTTTGTACGGCAGTACTCATGCCTCTAAAAGATGAGGTTCTTGCTGAAAAAGCATAAACGCCTTGCGTTTCGACCATGGACACTTTGCATGCTTCAGAAGCATGATTCCCCCTTTAAAAGGATGGTTTTTTCAAGCTTTTGAAGCATGGGATGTTTCCATAGATTCAAAGCTTGATTTTTCTCTCAGTGTATAATGATCCCAAATAAAATGTAAACAAGCCTAGTGACCTAAATTACCTAAATACCTGATTGACTTATTTACGGTTGCCTTTTAGGTAGTTTCTAGTATTATGGAAAATTCCGTAACACTACTAAGCATCGTCCTTATTTTTATGATGTTTTGAATGCTTATTTATACAAATAAAAATACTTTACATAAATTTTGTCAGATGCCTGTTTCCAGATGACAATTTAGAGCAATTTTTAAAAAATTTTACTTTTTTCAAAGCCATAAATAATATCCTTTTATCTAGATTTTTATATTATGAGTGTCAGTGCATAAGGTCCTAAATGCCAAAATTTTGAAAATAATATAACCTGATTAATAACTGGACTCTAAATGATGTCCCGACAAAAAATTATGGTCAATTTCAAATTAGAAGTGGGGTGCAATGAAAAAAATGGAATGCCAAAAATCGTTCATTATTATCAAGCAGGACCAGGGTTGCTACAAATGTCCTATTTCAAAATACCAGTTCTTTATTTTCCACGTCTAATTTTGACAAATTCCACTCAATGCAATTCAATATTCCATTGGTTGCAAACTAATTTTCCGATTATTTTTGGTACTGTGTTTAATAAATGCCAATGTAACGGACTATTTAATAATTATTGAGTTCTAAACAATCAATTCATATCAATTTTCAATTTCAAACTTTAAAGGAGATACAGCTAAAAAAATTCAGTCACTTTTTAAAAAGGAAGTGTCTACGTATACCAAAATTTCGGTGCGAATAACTCCGAACTGCTTGTACCAAAGTCTCGGTACAAATAGCCCTTGATGCCCGTATATAACTGCAGTAAACACTGTAAAAACAAATACATAAAACTGTTACACCTTAAAAATAGGTGTAGGAATAAACTTAAATCAAATATAAATTTTTTGGAATTTAAGAATGTAATAAACTGATGTTAAGAAACTATATGCTTCATTATTGAAATTAAGATAGACTTTTACTTAAATTCTTATACAAAATTTAACTTAAATTGAAACCTTAAATTCAATATATCATTATATATTAAATTTAAGGTTTCACATTCTTACACAAAATTTGACTCAAATTTTAAACCTTAAATTCAATATATAAATTGATTATATAATATATATGGCTGATTCCACGTGAGATTTTAATCCAAATTTTTGATTGTCCTGAAAATTTTTTCTCTTGTTCAAGAGCGAAAA